>JARJHM010000965.1:5000-100230 GCA_033356055.1 Carex pumila
AATCTGAACCCTGGAAACGCCTTTTTATCAATTTTAAACAACTTTAATTCTCTTTTATTGCTTTTAAATTTGTTATAAATCAGTAGAATTATTATAACCAAACCAAATCAATCTCTCTCACTTCTAGAATCTCAAGTAATTTTAGGATAAGTCCGGTTGTTTCCTTCCACTCCCTTGGATCGATACCTTAACATACTCATCGACAGGATAGTTCACTTGCTATCCGATTTGACAGAGTGTAACAAAGGTTTAAAAGGTATAACTTGCTATACTGAAACTTTGAAGCATATAATCTGTGTGGAACAAGTTTTTGGCGCCGTTGCCGGGGAGATCGGTAAAGGAAATTCTGGATTTTTTTTCTTATTTTTGCTTAATTCTAGATTTTAAATTAAAATTTTTCTTTTTCCTTCTTTGCAGGAACATACTGGAAAAGTTACAGCCCAAGAACCACTACCAGCTCAGAAGCAAGGGGCAAACTTCCAGCACATTCGTTCCAGCACCAACTCATCTGTCACCTCTCCGTACGGCCCGTACGAAATCCATACGGCCCGTACAAGCCGACAACAGAGGACAGATAGATCCAGAACAAAGCGCAATGAATAACGGCGGAGTTGATCCCCCTATCATTGATCCACCCATCATTGATCCACCAGTAGAGGATCAATTCTCTGATGATGATGGAGCAGATTATGCGCCAAGGACATTGCGAGAGTTCAATGTCCCAAGAGCAGGAGATGTTAGAGGAGCAATCCGACTTCCAAGGGTTGTCGGCAACCAACCCAACTTCAATCCGGGTGTTGTCAACATCGTCCAGCAGAACACATTTCATGGCATGGATCACGAGGATCCGCATGCCCATGTTCAAACTTTTCTTGAGTGTTGTGCCACAATTAAAATTAATGGCGCAACAGCTGATTACATTAGGCTTGCTTTATTTCCTTTCACTCTTAGGGATAAAGCCAAGAAATGGTTAGGGTCATTACCTAGGGATTCGATTACCACTTGGAGGGAATTGTCCAAACTGTTTTTGACCAGATTTTTCCCCCATAAAAGAACTGCCAATGTTAGGACCCAACTGACCAGTTTCAGACAAAGGCCTGATGAACCACTGAATGAGGCCTGGGAAAGGTTTAGGGAATTGCAATACTCTTGTCCACATCATGGTATTCCCGAATGGTTACTTGTTCAATCTTTTTATGCCGGTTTAACTGATACCACTCGTACTTCTGTTGATGCAGTTGCAGGTGGAGCTCTCATGGATCGAGAGGCTACCGAGGCAATGAACTTAATCGACAATATGGCAACCAACCAACAATGGTCTGGCAGAGGGAGCACCCGAGTGACTGGAGGAGGCCGACTAGAGGTCGATCAGATCACTGCTCTCACCGCCAAGATGGATGCCATGCAGAGGGCTTTTGACAAGATGAGTGTCAAAGCGATTGGTAATCAGAAACCACAACCGTGTGTCATGTGTGGAGACGAGGCGCACGAGTACGAGAATTGCCCGCTTGCGCAAAGAGATGAAGAGCCCGAGCAAGTAAATTCTCTCAACAATGAGCCATCTTACTTTCCAAAACCTCCTTTCAGCCGAACCTATTCCAAGGACCCAATTGAACAACAGAATTGGAGGTGGAGGCAAAACAATCCCACACAATTCAACAACAACCCTTCTAGTAACAACAACAACCGCAACTTCTACAACAATGCTGCATTCAATAACTCGAACAACCGCGCACCATACTCTGGACCATCTAAGCCCTATGCTACCCCTGCAGTGGAAAATTTTATGCATGAGCAAGGGAAGATGAATCAAATGCTCTTCGAGCAGATGCAAGCAATCAGTGCTCAATTGGCTAATTTGGCCGCCCAAAGCAAACCTCAAAATGGGAGCCAAACCGCACCACCACAACCTGGAATGCTACCAGGCCAACCAGAGAACCCTAGGGAGGAGGCCAAGGCGGTGACACTGCGAAGTGGGACACAGTACCAAGGACCAGCCATGCCTGTCGAAAGAGAAACCGACCATACGGTCCGTACAAATCCCATACGGCCCGTACCGCCCCCCCCTGTGATTTCAGAGCAGTCAGAGCCTGATCCGATTGAGGTTGTGAATGAAGAGACAGACCATACGGTCCGTACTAATCCCGTACGGCCCGTACAGAATGAAGCTGACCGACAGAAAAAGAAGGTGACCGAGAAACCACCGCCCTACCGACCACCAGTTCCATTCCCACAAAGACTAGCTGAAACCCGACTCAATGAACAGTTCTACAAGTTTATTGAAGTTATGAAGCAACTGCACATTACAATCCCGTTCACCGAGGCATTGACCCAAATGCCGACCTATGCTAAGTTTATCAAGGATATCCTATCCAACAAACGAAGCTTGGGGGGGCATGAGACGGTCAAATTGACTGAGCAATGCAGTGCTATCTTGAGAAGTGAGCTTCCACCAAAATTGGAAGATCCGGGTAAGTTCTCTATCCCATGCACGATTGGCAAGGCCACTATCCGTCGAGCTTTGTGTGATTTAGGGGCTAGTGTGAGTCTCATGCCGCGAACTATATTCGAACGATTGGGTGTGGGAGAGCTTAAACCCACACGAATGACCTTACAACTTGCGGACTCTTCGGTGAGATTACCACTTGGCATAGTGGAAGATGTACCGGTTCAAGTCGGTAAGTTCTATGTACCCGGTGATTTTGTTGTGATGGAAATGGAGGAAGACAAGGAGGTCCCTATCATCCTAGGGAGACCATTTTTGAGAACCGCTGGGGCATTGATTGATGTAAAAAATGGGACTCTAACCTTGAACATTGGAGATGAGAAAGTTCATTTTCAAATCGATCGAGCAATGAAGTATCCCGCTCAACCCGAATCGTGTTATATGGTCGACGTAATTGATGAATTGGTTGAAGAAAATTTTCTGGAGCAAGTGAACAACTCGCTAAGGTATCATTTCGAATTTTTATCTGACTTGCAGAATGAAACAAACGAGACTGAGACGATTTGCACGGCAGACATAGCACCTGTCTGTCTGGAAAAATCGCCATACGGGCCGTACCAAAATCATACGGACCGTACTCAAGAGGAAATTCAAACAGAGAAGCTGGAGATTGAGAAGGAACCAAAAGCTCCGGCTGGAGCTGAGCCATACGGGCCGTACCCAGACCATACGGACCGTACAACCAGCCAGACAGAGCAGACCACTCCTGAATTAAAACCTCTTCCAGCCACCCTCAGGTATGAATTCCTTGACTTAGAAAA
Source organism: Carex pumila (assembly GCA_033356055.1). Classification (NCBI taxonomy): domain Eukaryota; kingdom Viridiplantae; phylum Streptophyta; class Magnoliopsida; order Poales; family Cyperaceae; genus Carex; species Carex pumila. The sequence goes on from JARJHM010000965.1 coordinate 8,268, forward strand.
GAAATGCCCTGTTATTGTAAATGCAGGATTAACCCCTGACCAGAGTGTTTTTATTAGGGTTGTGAATGCCCTATTATTTTGCCATATAGGGACACTACTAGAGTGCTCCAAACTCCTTTAATTGGATTGTAGTACTAGGGTTCTAAATGCCTTATTATCTAGCCATATAGAGACACTACTAGAGTACTTCAAATACCTTTAATTGGAGTGCTATATTAGGGTTTCAAATGTCCTATTATCTTTCCAAAAAGACACACTACTAGAGTGCCCCAAAGACATACAATTGGTGTGTTTTATTAGAGTTGTAAATGCCCTATTTTCTTGCCATCCGGAGGCACTACTACTGTGCTTCAAACAACTTCAATTGGAGTGTTGTATTAGGGATGTAAATGCGCTATTATCATGCCATATAGGGACACTATTAGAGTGCTCCAAACACCATCAATTGGAGTGTTTTATTACGATTTTAAATGCCCTATTATCTTGCAATACGAAGATATTAATATAGTGCTCCTTACACTTTCAATTCGGGTGTTGTATTAGGGTTGTAAATGCCATATCTTGGCATATAGAGACACTATGAGGGTGCTCCAAAACACCTTCAATTTGAGCGTTTTATTAGGGTTGCAAATGCCCTGTTATCTTGCCATTAAGGAAAACAACTAGAGTGCTCGAAACACCTTCATTTGAGTGTTGTATTAGGGTTGTAAATGCCCTTTTATCTTGCTATATGAAGACACTACTAGAGTGCTCCAAGCACCTTCAATTGGAGTGTTGTATGAGAGTTGTAAATTCCTTAATATCTTGCCATAGAGACACTACTAGAGTGATTCAAACACCTTCAATTAGAGTGTTGTATTAGGGTTGTAAATGTCTTATTATCATGCCATATAGAGACACTACTAGAGTGATTCAAACACTTTCAATTGGAGTGTTTTATACAAAATAGATGTATTTAATCAAAAGAAGACAAATTATGTGATTGGAGGGTTGATATTCAATTTGAAAATTCATCTTTCAATCTCGGTCGTTCGCAGATCAGGATAATTACGTACATAATATAAGATATAAGAATGGAGATACACACACACACACAGATATATATATATTACGTGCATAATTACGTCCATATTAATGTCTTCGGAGACCAAATTTTACATTTTTTGGAAATTATTTACTATTTTTTTAGATAGGTAGAAAATCAAATATTTGAATGGTGCAGAATTTTTTAGATCAAGTTTTTCTACACAGCTAAAAAAATAGTAAAAATTTTCCAAAAAATATAAAATTTGGTATCCAAACACATATTAATATAGAGAACAAGATGAACGGTTCAGATCGACCGTTAGGATTTTGAAAACTCAAATATTGAGCCGTAGCACCGTAGCTCCCTATGCTATCCATAGCACCCAAGCCTTACTCATGTGTGTGTGTGGATGTGTGCGTGTGCGGGTGTGCGCGTGCGTGTGTGTGTGTGCGTGCATGCATGTGTGTGTGCGTGTTTGTGTGTGTGTGTGGATGTGTGTGTGTGCGTGTGCATTTGCGTGTGTGTTTCTGCGGGTGGGTGTGTGTGTGCGTGTGTGTGTGGGTGCGCGCGTGTGTGTGTGCATGTGTGTGTGTGTGGGTGGGTGCGTGTGTGTGTGCGGGTGTGTGTGCATGTGTGTGGGTGCGGGTGTGTGTGTGTGTGTGCGTGTGTGCGGGTGCGTCTGCGTATGTAGGTGTGTGTATGTGTGTGTGTGTGCGTTGGTGTGTGCGTGTGTGCGGGCATGTGTGTGTGTGTGTGCCTGTGGGCATGTGTGTGTGTGTGCGACTGTGCACGGGTGTGTGGGCGGGTGTGTACGGGTGTGTGGGCGGGTGTGTACGGGTTTGCGGGTGTGTGTGTATATGTGTGTGGGCGTGTGATGGTGTGTGTGTGTGTGTGTGTGCGGGTGTGTGTGGGTGTGTGCGCGCGTGTGTGTGTGCGTGTGCGTGTGCGTGTGTGTGTGTGTGCCTGGGTGTGTGTGCGTGCGTGTTTGTGTGTGTGTGTGTGCGCGCGTGTGTGTGCATGTTTGCGTGCGTGTGTTTGTGTGCGTGTGCGTGTGGGGGTGTGTGTGCGGGTGTGTGCGTGTGGGCGTGTGTTGGTGTGTGTGCGGGTATTTTCAGGTGTGTGTGTGTGTGGGTGCGGGTGTGTGTGTGTGGGTGTTGGTGTGTGCGGGTGTGTGTGTGCGTGTGTTTGTGCGTTCGTGTGTGTGTGTGCGTGTGGGTGTGTGTTGGTGTGTGTGTTTGTGGGTGTGTGCGTGTGGGTGTGGGTGTAGGCATGTGTTGGTGTGTGCGGGTGTGTGTGCGTTCGTGTGTGTGTGTGCGTGTGGGTGTGTGTTGGTGTGTGTGTTTGTGGGTGTGTGCGGGTGTGTGTGTGGGTGTAGGCGTGTGTTGGTGTGTGCGAGTGTGTGCGGGTGTGTGTGTGTGCGTTCGTATGTGTGTGCGTGTGCATGTGGGCTTGTGTGTGTGTGCGTTTGTGTGAGCGTGTGTGTGCGTGTGCTGGTGTGTGTCGGTGCGTGTGTGTGTGTTTGTGTGTGCATGTGTGTGTGTGCGTGCGTGTGTGTGTGGGGGGGTGCGCGTGTGTGTATGTGTGTGCGCGCGTGTGTGTGTGCGTACGTGTGTGTGCATGTCCGTGTGTGGGCATGTGGGCGGGTGTTGGTGTGTGTGTGTGTGTTTGTGTGTACGTGTGTGTGCGTGTGTGTGTGTGCGTTCGTGTGTGTGCGTGTGTGTGGCGTGGGCATGTGTGTGTGTGTGTGTGTGCGCGCGTGTGTGCGTGTGGGCATGTGTGTGTGTGCGGGTGTGTGTGTACGGGTGTGTGTGTGCGCGTGTGTGTGTATGGGTGTGTGTGCATGTGTGTGGGTGTGTGTGCGTGGGTGTGCTTGTGCGTGTGCCTTGATGTGGGTGTGCGTTTGTGCGTGTGTGTGGGCGTGTGTGCGTGGGTGTGGATGTGCGTGTGCGTGGGTGTGTGTGTCTGTCTGTGTGCGTGTGGGTGTGTGTGCGTGTGCGTGTATGTGTGTGCGCGTGGGTGTGCGTGTGTGTGAGCGTGTGTGTGTGTGGGGGTGTGCGCGGGTGTGTGCGTGTGCGTTTATGTGTGTCTAGGTGTGTGCGTGTGCGTGTGCGTGTGCGAGTGTGTGAGGGTTTGTGCGTGTGTGGGCGTGTGTGCGTGGGTGTGGATGTGCGTGTGCGTGGGTGTGTGTGTCTGTCTGTGTGCATGTGGGTGTGTGTGCGTGTGCGTGTATGTGTGTGCGTGTGTGGGTGTGTGCCTGTGTGTGTGCGTTGTGTAGCTGGGTGTGTGGGTGTGTGTGCGTGTGTGTGCGCGTGTGTGCGCATGGGTGTGCGTGTGTGTGAGCGTGTGTGTGCAGGGGTGTGTGTGGGTGTGTGCGTGTGCATTTCTGTGTGTCTGGGTGTGTGCGTGTATGTGTGTGTGCGGGTGTGTGCGTGTGTGGGCGTGTGTGCGTGGGTGTGGGTGTGCGTGTCCGTGTGGGTGTGCATGTGTGCGTGTGCGGGTGTGTGCTTGTGCGGGTGCGTGTATGTGTGTGTGCATATGTGTTTGCGTGTGTGTGTGTGTTTGTGCATGTGTTTGTGCGTGTGTTTGTGCGTGTGTGTGCTAGTGTGCGTGTGTGCATCTACGCTTCTTCGCATGTGGGTGTGTGCGTGTGGGTGTGCGTGTGTGTTTGTGTGTGTGTGTGTGGGTGTTTGGGCGTGTGTGCATGTGTGTGTTTGTGTGTGCGTGTGGGGGTGTGTGCGGGTATTTGTGGGTGCGTGTGTGTGCGTGTGCGTGCAGGTGTGTGTGCTTGTGTGTGTGCATGTGTGTTAAGTGCGTGTATGCGTGTGCGTGTGGGTGTGCGTGTGTGCGTGTGCGCATGTGGGTGTGTGTGCTTGTGTGTATCTGTGTGTTTATGTGGGTGGTTGTGTGTGTGTGTGTGTGTGTGTGTGTGTGTGTGTGTGTGGGTGTGTGGGCATGTGTGGGTGTGTGTGTTTGCGTGTGTGCGTGCGTGTGGGAGTGTGTGTGTTAGTGTGTGTGGGCGTGTGTGTGTGTGCGTGTGGGTGTGTGTGTGTGAGTGTGTGTAGGCGTGTGTGTGCCTGTGTGCGTGTGTGTTTGCGTGTGTGGGTGCCTGTGTGCGTGCTCCAAACACCTTTAATTAGAGTGTTATATTAGGATTTCAAATGTCCTATTATCTTTCCAAAAAGACACACTACTAGAGTGCTCCATACACCTTCAATTGGAGAGTTTTATTAGGGTTCCAAATGCCTTGTTATCATGCCATTTATGGACACAACTAGATTGCACCAAACAACTTCATTGGAGTGTTGTATTAGAGTTGTAAATGTCCTATTATCTTGCCATATAAACATGCTACAAGAGCGCCCAAACACCTTAAATTGGTTTTATTAGGGTTGTAAATGCCCTAATATCTTGCCTCCAGGAGACACTACCAAAGTGCTCCAAACACATTAAATTAGAGTGTTTTATTACGGTTATAAATGCCCTATAATCTTGCCATAGAGAGACACTACAAGAGTGCTTTAAACACCTACAATTAGAGTGTTGTATTACGGTTCTAAGCACCCTATTATCATGCTATATAGAGACACTACTAGAGTGCTTCAAACACTTTCAATTAGAGTGTTTCATTAGGGTTGGAAATGCCCTGTTATCTTGCCATCTGGAGGCACTACTAAAGTGCTACATACACCTTCAATTGGAGTGTTTTATTAGGGTTGTAAATGACAAATTATCTTGCTATTTAGGGACACAACTAGAGTGCTCCAAACACTTTCATTTGGGTGTTGTATTAGGGTTGTAAATGCCTTTCTATCTTGCCATATGGAGACACTACTAGAGTGCTCTAAACAACTTCAATTGGATTTTAGTATTAGGGTTGTGAATGCCATACTATCTTGCAATATAAACACACTACTAGAGTGCTCCAAACACCTTAAATTGAAGTGTTTTATCAGGGTTCTAAATGTCATAATATCTTGCCTTCAAGAGACACTACTAGAGTGCTCTAAACACATTCAATTGGAGTGTTTTATTAGGGTTGTAAATGCGCTAATATCTTGCCTTTAGTAGACACTACTAGAGTGCTCCAAACACATTCAATTGGAGTGTTTTATTAGGGTTGTGAATGCCCTATTATCTTCCCATATAGGGACACTTCTAGAGTGCTCCAAACTCCTTCAATTCAATTGTAGTACTAGGGTTCTAAACGTCTTATTACCATGCCATATAGAGACACTACTAAAGTGCTTCAAACACTTTCAATTGGAGTGTTTTATTAGGGTTGGAAATGTCCTATTATCTTTCCTTCTAGAGATACTACAAGAGTACTCCAAACACCTTCAATTGGAGCATTGTATTAGGGTTCTGAAAGCCCTATTATCTTGCCATATAGAGACACTACTAAAGTGCTCCAATATCTTCAATTGGAGTGTTTTATTAGGATTTTATATGCCCTATTATCTTGCCTTCTAGAGACACTACAAGAGTGCTCCAAACACCTTTAATTGGAGTGTTATATTAGGGTTTGAAAGGTGCTCCAAACACATTCAATTGGACTGTTTTATTAGAGTTGTAAATGCTCTATTTCCTTGCCATCTGCAGGCACTACAAGTGTGCTCCATACACCTTCAATTCGAGTGTTTTATTATGGTTGCAAATGCCCTATTATGTTTCTATCTAGAGGTACTACTAGAGTGCTCCATACACCTTCAATTCGAGTGTTTTATTAGGGTTGCAAATGCCCTGTTATCTTGCCATTTAGGGAGACAACTAGAGTGCTCGATACACCTTCATTTGAGTGTTGTATTAGGGTTGTAAATGCCCTTCTAACTTGCCATATGAAGACACTACTAGAGTGCTCCAAGCACCTTCAATTAGAGTGTTTTATTAGGGTTGTAAATGCCCTAATATCTTGCCTTCAGTAGACACTACTACAGTACTCCAAACAAATTCAACTGGAGTGTTTAATTAGGGTTGTGAATGCCTTGTTATCTTGAAATATAGGGACACTACTAGAGTGCTCCAAACTCCTTCACTTAAAGTGTTGTATTAGGGTTGTAAATGTCCTATTATCAATCCATATAGAGACACTCCTAGAGTACTCCAATTACTTGCAATTGGAGTATTTTATTAGGGTTGTAAATGCTCTATTATTTTGTCTTCCAAAGACACTACAAGAGTGCTCCAACCACCTTTAGTGTGTGTGCGTGTGTGTTTGTGCGTGTGTGTGTGTGCGTGTGCGCGTGTGTGGGTGTGTGTGTCTGTGTGGGTGTGTGCGTGTGTGCGTGTGTGTTTGTGCGTGTGCGTGTGTGTGGGTGTGTGTGTCTGTGAGGGTGTGTGCGTGTGTGCGGGCGTGTGTGTGTGTGTGTGTTTGTGCGGGTGTCTGTGTGTGTGTGTGTGTTTGTGCGGGTGTGTGCGTCTGTGCGCGTGTGTGTGTGTTTACGTGTGTGTGGGTGTGTGGGCGTGTGTGGGTATGTGTGTGTTTGCGTATGTATGTGTGTGTGGGTGTGTGTGTGTGGGTGCATGTGTGTGTGGGGGCGGGTGTGGGTGTGTGTGTGTTTGCGTGCGTGTGGGTGTGTGTGTGTGTGTGTCTGGGTGTGTGTGCATGCGTGTGGGTGTGTGTGCGTGTGTGTGTGGGTGTGTGCATGTGTGTGTGCGTCTGTGTGCGTCTGTGTGTTTGTGTGGGTGTGTGCGTGTGTGTGTGTGTGTGTGTGTGCGTGTGTGTGTGTGCGTGTGTGTGTTTGTGCGGGTGTGTGTGTGTGTGTCTGTGTGTGTGTGTGTGTGTGCGGGTGTGTGGGTGTGCGCGTGGGTGCATGTGTGTGTGGGTGTGCGCGCGCGTGTGTGGGTGTGCGTGTGTGTGTGGGTGTGCGTGTGTGCGGGAGTGTGCGTGCGGGTGTTCGTGTGGGGGTGTGTGTGTGGGTGTGCAGGTGTGTGTGTGCGTGTGTTTGGGTGTGCGGGTTTGTGTGCGTGTATGTGTGGGTGTGCAGGTGTGTGTGCGTGTGTGTGTGCGGGTGTGCGTGTGCGCGTGTGTGGGTGTGTGTCTGTGCGAGTGTGTGTGCGCGCGCCCGCGATGCTTATGATTGAACTACAAATGTGGTCCAAACACCTTTAATTAGAGTGTTATATTAGGGTTTCAAATGTGATATTATCTTTCCAAAAAGACACACTACTAGAGTGCTCCATACACCTTCAATTCGAGTGTTTTATTATTGTTGTAAGTGTCATATTATCTTGACATATAGAGACACTATGAGGTTGCTCTAAAGCACCTTCAATTGGAGTGTTTTATTAGGGTTCCAAATGCCCTGCTATCATGCCATTTAGGGACACAACTAGATTGCACCAAACACCTTCATTTGTGTGTTGTATTAGGGTTGTAAATGCCCTTCTATCTTCCTATATGGAAACACTACTAGAGTGCTCCAAACACCTTCAATTGGATTTTAGTATTAGGGTTGTAAATGCCCTATTATCTTGTCTTATAAACAAGCTATAAGAGCGCTCCAAACACCTTAAATTGGAGTGTTTTATTAGGGTTGTAAATGCCCTAATATCTTGTCGTCAGGAGACACTAGTAAAGTGCTCCAAACACATTCAATTAGAGTGTTTTATTAGGGTTGTAAATGCCCTATAAGCTTGCCATAAAGAGACACTACTAGAGTGGTTTAAACACCTTCAATTAGAGTGTTGTATTTGGGTTCTAAGTGCCCTATTATCATGCCATATAGAGACACTACTAGAGTGCTTCAAACACTTTTAATTGGAGTGTTTTATTAGGGTTGAAAATGCCCTGTTATCTTGACTTCTGGAGACACTACGATGGTGCTTCAAACACCTTTAATTGGAGTGTTGTATTAGGGTTGTAAAAACCCTATTATCTTGTCATATAGAGAAACTACTAGAGTGCTCCAAACACCTTAATTGGAGTGTTTTGTGAGGGTTGTAAATGCCCTAATATCTTGCCTTCAAGAGACACTCCTAGAGTGCTCCAAACAAATTCAATTGAAGTGTTTTATTACAGTTGTGAATGCCCTATTATCTTGCCTTATGAGGACACTACTAGAGTGCTCCAAACTCCTTCAATTGGATTATAGTGCTAGGGTTGTAAATGTCTTATTATCATGCCATACAGAGACACTATTAGAGTGCTTCAAACACTTTCAATTGGATTGTTTTATTAGGGTTGTAAATGCCCTATTATCTTGCCTTCTAAAGACACTACAGGAATGCTCCAAACACCTTTACTGTGTGTGCGGGTTTGTGTGTGTGCGAGTGTGTGTGTGGGTGCGTCTGTGTGGGTGTGCGGGTGTGTGTGTCTGTCTAGGTGCATGTGGGTGTGTGTGTGTGCGTGCGTGTGTGGGTGTGTGTGTGTGGGTGTGGGTGTGTGCGTGGGTGTGTGTGTGAGTGTGTGTGTTTGCGTGTGTGTGGGTGTGTATGTCTGTGTGTGTCTGTGTGTGTGGGTGCATGTGTGAGTGCGTGTGTGTGTGGTTGTGTGTTTGTGCGTATGTGTGCGTGTAAGTGGGTGTGTGTGCACGTGCGTGTGTGGGTGCGTGTGTGTGCGCATGTGAGTATGCATGTGTGTGCATTTGTGTGTGTGTGTGGGTGTGTGCGTGTGTGTGCGCGTGTGAGTGTGTGTGTGTGCATTTGTGTGTGCGTGTGTGTGTGTTCTATGTGTGCGTGTGTGTGTGTGTGTGTGTGTCTGTCTGTGTGCACGTGCGCATGCGTGTGCGTGTGTGTATGCGTGTTTGTTTGTGTGTGTGTGGGTGTGGGTGTCTGTGGGTGTGGGTGTGTGTGTCTGTGGGTGTGTGCGTGTGCGTGGGGGTGGGTGTGTGTGAGTGTGGGTGTGTGGGTGAGTGTGTGTGGGTGTGTGGGTGTGTCTGTGGGTGTGTGCTATCCATAGCACCCAAGCCTTACTCATGTGTGTGTGTGGATGTGTGTGTGTGTGGGTGTGCGCGTGTGTGTGTGCATGTTTGTGTGCGTGTGTTTGTGCGCGTGTGCGTGTGGGGGTGTGTGTGCGGGTGTGTGCGTGTGGGCGTGTGTGGGTGTGTGTGCGGGTATTTTCAGGTGTGTGTGTGTGTGTGCGTTTGTGTGTGTTGGTGCGGGTGTGTGTGTGCGGGTGTGGGTGTGTGTCCGTGTGCGTATGTGGATGTGTGTGTGTGTGTTGGTGTGTGCGGGTGTGTGTGTGCGTGTGTTTGTGCGTTCGTGTGTGTGTGCGTGTGGGTGTGTGTTGGTGTGTGCGGGTGTGTGTGTCTGCGTTCGTATGTGTGTGCGTGTGCATGTGGGCTTGTGTGTCTGTGCGTGTGTGTGCGCGTGTGTGTGCGTGTGCCTGTGTGTGTGTGTGTGCATGCGTGTGTGTGTGGGGGGGTGCGCGTGTGTGTGCATGTGCGTGCGTGTGTGTGTGTGCGTACGTGTGTGTGAATGTCCGTGTGGGGGTGTGTGGGCATGTGGCCGGGTGTTGGCGGGTGTGTGTGTGTTTGTGTGTGCGGGTGTGTGCGGGTGTGTGTGTGTGTGCGGGTGTGGGTGTGGGTGTGTATGTCTGTGTGTGTTTGTGTGTGTGGGTGCATGTGTGAGTGCGTGTGTGTGGTTGTGTTTGTGCGTATGTGGGCGTGTAAGTGGGTGTGTGTGCACGTGCGTGTGTGGGTGCGTGTGTGTGCGCGTGTGAGTGTGCATGTGTGTGCATTTGTGAGTGTGTGTGGGTGTGTGCGTGTGTGTGCACGTGTGAGTGTGCGTGTGTGTGCATTTGTGTGTGCGTGTGTGTGTTCTATGTGTTTGTGTGTGTGGGTGTGTGTGTGTGTGTGTGTGTGCGCGTGCGCGTGCGTGTGCGTGTGTGTGTGCGTGTTTGTTTATGTGTGTGTGGGTGTGTGTGTTTGTGGGTGTGGGTGTCTGTGGGTGTGCGTGTGCGTGGGGGTGGGTGTGTGTGAGTGTGGGTGTGTGGGTGAGTGTGTGGGTGTGTCTGTGGGTGTGTGCTATCCATAGCACCCAAGCCTTACTCATGTGTGTGTGTGGATGTGTGTGTGTGGGGGGGGTGGGCGCGTGCGTGGGTGTGGGTGTGTGGACGCGCGCGGGCGCGTGCGTGTGTGTGCGTGCATGTGTGTGTGCGTGTTTGTGTGTGTGTGGATGTGTGTGTGCGTGTGCGTTTGCATGTGTGTGTGTGCGGGTATGTGTGTGTGTGCGCGTGTGTGTGTGTGCGAGTGGGTGTGCGTGTGGGTGTGGGTGTGGGTGGGTGCGTGTGTGTGTGCGGGTGTGTGTGCGTGTGTGCGTGTGCGTGTGCGTATGTGGGTGTGTGTATGTGTGTGTGTGCGCGTTGGTGTGTGCGTGTGTGCGGGTATGTGTTCGTGTGTGTGTGCCTGTGGGCATGTGTGGGTGTGTGCGGGTGTGTACGAGTGTGCGGGTGTGTGTGTGATGGTGTGTGTGTGTGTGTGCAGGTGTGTGTGTGTGTGCGCGTGTGTGCGTGTGGCGTGTGCGTGTGTGTGTGCGTGGGTGTGTGTGTGCCTGTTTGTGTGTGTGTGTGTGCGTGCGTGTGTTTGTGCGCGTGTGTGTGCATGTTTGCGTGCGTGTGTTTGTGCGCGTGTGCGTGTGGGGGTGTGTGTGCGGGTGTGTGCGTGTGGGCGTGTGTTGGTGTGTGTGCGGGTATTTTCAGGTGTGTGTGTGTGCGTTTGTGTGTGTGGGTGTGGGTGTGTGTGTGCGGGTGTGGGTGTGTGTCCGTGTGCGTATGTGGATGTGTGTGTGTGTGTGTTGGTGTGTGCGGGTGTGTGTGTGCGTGTGTTTGTGCGTTTGTGTGTGTGTGCGTGTGGGTGTGTGTTGGTGTGTGTGGGTGTGTGGGTGTGTGCGGGTGTGTGTGTGGGTGTAGGCGTGTGTTGGTGTGTGCGTTCGTATGTTTGTGCGTGTGCATGTGGGCTTGTGTGTGTGTGCGTGTGTGTCCACGTGTGTGTGCGTGTACCTTTGTGTGTGGGTGCGTGTGTGTGTGTGTGTGCGCGTGCGTGTGTGTGTGGGGGGGTGCGCGTGTGTGTGCGTGTGTGTGTGTGCGTACGTGTGTGTGAATGTCCATGTGGGGGTGTGTGGGCATGTGGCCGGGTGTTGGCGGGTGTGTGTGTGTTTGTGTGTGCGGGTGTGTGCGGGTGTGTGTGTGTGTGCGTATGTGTGTGTGTGTGCGCGTGTGTGTGTGTGCGCGTGTGTGCGTGTGGGCATGTGTGTGTGTGTGCGCGTGTGTGTGTGTGCGCGTGTGTGCGTGTGGGCATGTGGGTGTGTGTGCGGGTGTGTGTGTGTATGGGTGTGTGTGTGGGTGTGTGCCAGTGGGTGTGTGTGGGGGTGTGTGTGCATGTGTGTGTGCATGTGTGTGGGTGTGTGTGCGTGGGTGTGCTTGTGCGTATGCCTGGATGTGTGTGTGTGTTTGTGCGTGTGTGTGATATCACCTTATTAGACTTATAAATTTGATTTTTTTCCATACAAAAAATCTATGTTTTGAACCAATAGATAGTGCCTTTTACATTGAATATCCATAGAATGTGGTATTGCTATGTTTTGGTTCTTACTTTGCAGGAATCTGGCGAAATCGGGCAAAATCAGACAAATGGCAGACTTCAGGAAGATCTGATGCGAGTCGCATCACCCATGATACGGGTTGCATCAAAAGCCAAAGCGACTTACAATGCGACCCTCACTCCTCACTTGAAGACCAGATGATGTGAGTCGCATCCACCTGAAGCGAGTCACGTCACAAGTTGCCACCCAATTCAAATTGAACCCGATAAGCCCTAAGTCAGACCTGTTGCCTATAAAAGCGGGTCTTGTGCTAGAATGTGGAGAGCTTTTTCCCCCTTACATTCCATATCACTTTGAGAGCAGAGACCAAGAGTTTTTGAGAGGGATTGAAGTTGCTTAGAGAAGAAGATGATCACTTGGAGAAGAAGAGAAGATTGCAAGATCCTCTCCAATCCACCTTGGATCTTCGAGCTCCATCATGATCTGCCTATTCTCTCCCTCTTTTATGCTTTCTTTTATCATGTTTAAGTAGATCTTTTGTTCCTAGGTTAGGATGTAGTCTCTAAACTTTGTCCTTGAATTGCATGTTGTTTTGATCTAAGTTTGGAACTTGTGTGATTCTTTGTTTGAGTATTCATTTGATTGCTTGATTGATTCTTGATTGTCTACTGTTAGATGTCTATACCATCTCTTCTAGTAATTTGACCTTGATGTTTTTTGCAATTGTGATTGAGTATTTGAGGTAGATTTAAGATCAATAGTAACCGAGAGGTGAACTTTCCATTATCGAAAGGTTGTGGATACCTTTAGCAAACCAGACAATCAATTTAGGTTAGATACTAGTAGATGAGAGCTACATGTTGAAGCCTTGCACAAGAAATCCACTTAGATACGAACACATATCAGCTCAGCTTGAGGGCCAAGTGACCCGCATCAGAGATGATGACAGGTCCAGAGAAGGCAAAGTGAAACCTGGGAACGCCTTTTATGATTGTTTAAAATCAAAACCTTTAATTGCTTTCCTCATTTACTGTTAATTGAATTGTCACTTGAAATTAGGAAATATAAACAAACCAAACCTAACCTTTTACACTTCTAGTACCTAACTAAGTCGAGTAAGAGTTTAGAAAAGAACCGTCCCTGTGGATCGATACCTTATTTTACTATACGAACAGGGCTGTGCACTTGCCATCTTAATCGAGAGTAACTCAAGGTTTTAAAAGGTACAATTAATCATTGTACTGAAACTCTATGTATACCTTTTGGGTTGAACAGTGTGTGTGCATGTGTGTGTGTGTGTGTGTGTGTGTGTGTGCATGTGTGTGGGCGTGTGTGTGCGCGTGTGTGCATGTGTGTGTGCGGGTGTGCGTGTCTGCGTGCGCGTGTGTGTGCATGTGTGCGTGTGCGTGTGCGTGGATGTGTGTGTGTTTGTGCGTGTGTGTGTGTGTGCGCGTGCGTGTGTGTGTGTGTGCGCGTGGGTGTGGGTGTGTGTGCACACGCGATCCTAATGATTGAACTACAAGTCCAAACACATTTAATTAGAGTGTTATATTCGGGTTTTAAATGTCCTATTATGTTTCCAAAAAGACACACACTACTAGAGTGCTCCATACACCTTCAATTCAAGTGTTTTATTATTGTTGTAAATGTCATATTATCTTTGAAAATGGTATGCTGTGTCAGAACTCTGATAGAAAAGCCCATTTTATTTCCATGGAGCCTTCATACTCTTGGAAATGGTTTTTCGGACCCTTGCAAAAAGTAAGAATTCTAATAGTGTTGTTCGTAAAGGATTTGAATTAGGGAACTTCGAAATTTTTTTGGTATATCTTTAAAATTATTGAAATTATAAATTTTTCTTTCTAAAATTTATAATATCATATTTAATCTTCTAAATTTTAAAAACTCATTACACAAAAGTTAGGTATGTATATTCAAATTTGAGGCATGATATATTAGATTTTATATTAAAACTCATTTTAAATTTATAATTTTTTTATTTGAGACTATTAATATATAAAAGAATATATAGCATACAGAAAAAAATGTTTAGTCTTTTAATTTGTTAGTTTGTGATAATAATTAATTCAATACCTCACTTGTTGTGGTACGCTCGGAATCCGAAAGCATAGCAAAGCTATTTTAGACATTAATTTTTTAACTTCACATATGAACAAAGTTGCAATGTGATAATTTTTTATGAAGATATAGAGAAAATAATATAAATTACATCTGAAGTCAAACTTTTGCCCCTTTACTTGAGTTTCGTTTTGGGCCTAGAACAATTCATCAATGGATATATATTTGATGGTACACAACAATTAATTCACAATGGATCTTCTATACCATTCAAGTAAATCAACTAAACATAAGTTACCACAAGTAACTGGGAGTACAAGTAAAAGAAGCCCAAGTGACAATAAACTCTACTTAATTTCTGATTTATATTTTTGCGACAACTCTTAACACCTTCAAATCTTGCATCTTCCTGTTCTCCAATCTTTATTCATCTGTTTATCCCTTTACAAATGTATAACAAATTAAAATCCAACAGTAATCTTAACGAGGAAAATATATTTCAAATTTTTTTTTAATTAATATCCAATAAATTAATCAGTGCAAACTCACCTTTGAAATAGAAAATACAATGCTTGAGAAAAATCAGCAAGGAGGTTTGTCATCAGGGGGAGGCAGCATTTTTGCCTCTGTACTATTACCATTCTTTGTTATAAATACAGTATCCATTCCCCAGATTAAGTGTGTTTCATAGTGACAGTGCATGAACCAAACTCCTAATTTAATCGCAAAACCAAAGTATTTTATGATTAGTAACTGAAAACACTTAAAACAACAATTTTTAACAATAACTAATCTAACATTTGATTAATTTAGCTTATCAACTATCTAATCAAATATTGCTAAAAAGATCGTTCTCATTGTAGTTGTGTAACACCTTTAATTGTCAAAATTAAATCTATAAAAAAGATTCAATAAATTGATATTTAAAAGAAAAAAAGGAAAAATAATAAACTCACCCGGATTAGCTGCCCTAAAGCGAATAGTTGCCCAACCGTTCTTCGGCACACCCAAAGTGTTCTGATATGGTGGATCGACCAAGTTGTAACTGAGAGGATCTGTTGTGTTGTCGAAGTTGCCGGTTCCTCTTCCAATGACATAGAATCTGTGGCCGTGCAAGTGTATTGGATGGGTAACCTGTCCATCTACTAAGTTAGTGCCCTGAAACACAATCTCCACGGTTGTGTTATACTCAAGAACTTTCACTTTTGTCGATTTATCAACAAATTTTGCATTTTCTTGATATTGTGCATCAGTAAAATTGAAGAAGAGCGGTGGTTGGTCAGGGAAGTCAGTGGTGTACACACCGGTAATAGATTTATAATATGCATCTAGCACAGCAATTTTTGGGTTTTGGAAACTAGCATTGTTCATACTAGCAGCAAGTGTAGTACCGTTTTGACCATTACATCTGCTTGTAGGGCACCGTTGTTCATTCGCAGATATTGTGATATACATTTTGACATCGACAGTTTGGGTTAAGACAGCTGGGTCATCTGAGCTGGCTAGCGAGCGAAGACCACTAATGAACGCAGCGGATGCATTAGTGTCATTGTAGTTTGGTAAGGATGTGTAAACCGGTCTTATTGATGGAGAGAAATGATTAGTTTTGTATTCTAAAATAGCTACACTTTCATTCCTATCTCTAGGGGCTGCAGAACTTCCATCAAAGTATAGATCTGCGATCATGTAATAACGGAATGGGGAAGAAGAGTTTTTGAATTGATTCGCCTGTAAGAGGAGGTCCATCGTTTGGCCCGGGGTGATCATTATATATTTATTCACGTAAGGCTTCGTATAGCTGGCGTCAGTTCCAACCACCATTACATTGTGGCCGGAAACCCCAAAAAAGAATACATTTTCCATGGCTGCATTTATTACACGGAGGAGGTACATTCTGCCTTGTTCGACTTGTGCCTTAAAAGTTTCTGCAACAAAAATAAAAATGAAAAATATACGTAGTTAGACAACATTTTATTTTAAAAAAATAATAAATTTTGATGCTAATTTTGTTTAAATTGATAAAGTAAAGCACATTGTCAAAGAGAATCTCCATCTAATGAAATATTATAAATAAACAAATTCCTATACCAGGAACAATAAATTACCATTTGCTGAGCATGGCATGAAGTCACCAGGCTGTCCATTGATGGTGTTGGCATCAGAAAGTTCGATTTGACCGCGATATTCAGCTGCACTTTGGTACATTTCTGTTATGTTTCTGTTCCACCATTCTCCTAGAATCAAAGTGAATTCTTTATGGGGTTTGTGGAAGGGGAAGGTGGTTCCGAGCTTCGGGTAAATAACAATAGCACCGTGAACAGTAGCACGATCATATTCGCTATGTGCATGCCACCATAGCGTGCCTTCTTCTTCCGTAAATTGGATCTGTTGTGTGTAGTTGGCTCTTGGTTGGATAGGGCACTGAGTAATGTATTCCGGTCCATCTGACCATGGGTCCCTAGGCTGGTTTATGCCATGCCTATAGAAATTAGATGAATACTTGTTAGTCTTCCATGTATTGAAATAATTCCTTAATAGTGCAAATAACATATTCTTTATGTATGTGCTATGTATATATACCAGTGGATGGTGATGTTCTTGTTCCCTCTGTTGATGATCTTGACAAAGACTGTGTCGCCTCTGCGGGCGGATATAGTGGGTCCCGGATATGATCCATTGACAGTTAGCATGCTCTTTGTATGATTGCAGAGCCGGGTGTAGGTAGCTTCTTGAATCTGTTTAAGGGAAATATCAAAAAAATAATATATATATATATATCAAGTTACAAGTTCATACTTCATAGTTTGGTTTCTCTAGCTGTAAGTATATTTTATTTTGAACTGGTTCCGATCACTAGTTGGGTTTGTGATGGCGGCAGTGCGATATAGAACAAGAGAGCTTAGCTTAGAAATTACTTGATTAATCTTTGAATTTGTTTCATAAACAAGCTTTTATAATTATATAATCATCAATCGGGTTTCTAATTTATTTTGTATTCATGAATTGTATTGTACATTTATCAAATCAAAATAAAAGTATTGTACATTTATACCACTGAACTATGTGAATAAAATAACTTTGTTACCATAATATTTAATAAGAATATGATTTGTAATTTTTCACAACTTTTCTGAGAACAAAACAGTTAAGCTTTTATAGGAACCTGACAACTGTCTGGCAAATTCAATCACTGGTCAAATCTTCCAATTCTTACTACCTTTGATAAGGGCTACCTTCTAGAACGCTAGTTCATTTACAGTTGGTGTAATTGGCATGTGCAAGTTTTTAAACTTATGTGTAAAAATTTTTAAACCTAACATATGAAGTTTTTAAATCTAGTATCTAAACACTATAAAATTTAATCTCCAAGTACAATTTCATATGGAAATTATATTAATCAATTTGAATCGACTGTTTAAACTTTACAAATGAAGATATAGATTAATAGTACGGACTAATCTGCACTTTGCCAATACCATAACATCACTCGTTCCATTTATTCAAGTATAGTGCCTTGAGAGTAGATAATGCTAATATCAAATACATATCTGCCTTTCAATAAGCAAATACAAATAAAAATATGGATAAATGTCAACAAAATTTAAAACCAAATCCGCCTTTGTCGAATACGGATATGGAATGAATAATTGATGAATACATATTTGAATACAAATATAAAATAAATAATTGTAAGTCATATGAAATTTAGAATACAAATTTTAATATACAAAATTTAAATATGAGAAAGAAAAATTACTGCCCGGACCTATCATGCTTAAATAAATAAAAGTTAATAAACCCAAATTTGTGAGATAGAATTCGGAAAGAATTTTCCACAAGTAATTCGCTCCGAATTGCTGTCTAGTCCCCCAATCATGAGCTCCTGTCCGGTTTTGAAATTAGTCACACAATGCACAAGTCTAAAGTCTAAGATTAAGCCTATGTACAATATCTATTTTCAACAACAAGATTCATTGTTATGAGTATTTGTTTCATGCAATCTTTTAATTATGTTGTTTGATTAATTTGTAAAATATACAATAATTATATTTAATGATTTCGTTGTATAATGGGCAAGTTTGCAGGTTCAATATTAACATTATATTTGCAGGATTGAGTTTGAAGAACCAATAAATTCAACAAGACTTCACGAAGATTAAGATTATAACTTATAATATCAAATAGAGAAGTAAATTAAATTTGAGATTGTTAATTTCTAAAACTATCTGTTAAGTAAACCATTCAGTATAGAATGTATTGAATGGTACCGGACGGGTATAGGAACATTTTTGTACCAAATAATTATTCTGGTTAGCAATCGTTCATAACGGAATGTTCCATACCATCCTGGAACCCCCCAGATTAACTCCATTCTAAACGAATGCTAGCCGTATTGTTTGCTATTCAAGTTACACAAAATTATGATGAAATATAATATTCATTTTATATGGACATAAATGTAGTTAATGATCAGTGTATAATTCAAAAAGGTGAAAACCTAATTTCAATTATATTTGAACTATATGTTTGAACAAAAGATCACTATACTAAACGGATATGTTCAAATACCTAGATTTGAAACTGCCTCTATAAATATAGTTAATACTCTAACTTCATATTTGAGCTACCCGCCTCTAAGTTTCAAAATCACTTATTATGTGCTCTTGGGAGCTTCAATCTTTTAGAGAGCTAAAACTTTGATACTCTTTAGATAATCTCAAATCCACTTGACTAATCTACTTCTAGATTTAGCTAAGTGTTGGTTCATTGTTCTATATTGTGGAGATCTACTTTAGTGCTCCCTTGGAATAGCTACGTGACTTCTTGCTTGTAGGGTATTAAGTGCTCACCGGCTCGAGCGTTTATGCTTACATATATTCATAGTTATGTTATAATCCCCTGCGTAGGACTCTCCAACTAGAGATTCTAGGCTCAACCTTGTACAGGAGTTGTCTGTGACTTCCCATGTGTGTTAGGCTTGCATGTCACTAATTGTATCATTTTTTCATTGAGTAATAGAAAAGGTGCGCTGACAAAATTGGATTGTCTCAAAGACAGCCATTTTAAGCCGAACTCCATTAATATTCCGCGTGCTATTCTCTCTTACTTTATGTATTTACTTTATACTATTAATTGATTGCAATGTTTGTTTGTTTTATCTACTATCACGAAAAATATCTAAAGTTATTCGAGTCACCATGCATATTGATCATCCTCTTCTAATTACCTAACCCAATGAGGTAATGAGTTGGATTACCCTTTCGGAAAAGAAAAAAAAGATGCCTTTTTGAGTATGAGGCAAGTGGATTCAGATAGCAAATTACATTGGACATCGAATAATTTTCAATCCGATACCTATTGTTAAATCCAACTCTTAATTATAGCAAGTTATATTTTTCAAGCCCTATATTTCTTGTGAAGATTTTATTTTATTTCTTGAATATTCAAACTATATCTCGTGAATTAAAAAATAATAACAATTATATCAATATTAATTGTGAATTGTGATAGCAGAGAAATCACTTACAACAAAAGTACGATGATGAATCTTGGCCCCACAGGGGATGGAGAATAAACAGCATAGCATTAGACCGATGGCTATTGGCCATAACGAGAAAAGCTTACTAATAAACATGGTGCTTTAAAACTAAAACTAAACCAAAAACAATTTTGCTCAATATTTTGTAGAGTTGTTTCCTTCCTCCGAGGAGACTGAGCTGTATTTATAATTAAACCATTAGAACCCTTTTCTTTCCATTATTCCAAAAACATTACTATCAAGTGTGGTGGCACTGGCTATTAGCTACCTGTTAATTTTATAACTATATTTTATATATACTTATCTATTTGAAGAAATTTGTGTATATATTGTAATAAATAAAATGCACCATCTGTACATGTATGACTTCGAACTTAGAATTTTATACACCCTTTTCCTTGCAAATATGGACACTAATGATATAATTGTAAAGTGCCACCTTTTGTCTGCGCATGCATCATACAAAATTTATTTGAAAAATGCTCGTAAGACCATTACTTGTGACTTGTGAGTAATTAATGCTTGTTTAATTCATGAAACGATTACGGAAAACACAACCATACATGACATATTATAACTTATTATACATGCATGTGAAAAAAATTGCACATTAATACTGTATAATGAGAGGAGGCATTCAGGCAAAAAAAATGTTCCAACATACACAAACGGTCTGAAAGTTTTGAACCATTTTTGGAAGTCACATTTATTTGTGCACACTTAATTAATACTGGACCGTCTACAGTTGTACTATTTTATACAATGTTTTCTTAAAAACCACATATTATTTTGTTCAGATTCCAAACACTATTTTTTAGTTCAACCTGTGTTATTCATTCGCGTCTCGCAACCAAAACCTCTGTTAGTTATTAATATCTTGTCTCAACCACCTCTTCACACACTTACACCACTTAAGTCGAACCCCTCCCTTACTTTGTCTCTTTATTTTCTCTTCATCTAGTCTTCGCCTCTTCACACACACCATTCATCTTGTTTTCAATCATCAGATTCTGGAGGTTTAATCACAACTTTTTTAAGCAAAGGAACCTTTTCATGGATGTAAGATCTAGACTTCGAATGAGATATTCCTTTGTTAACAAAAGTTGTGAATAACCTTTAAAGAAGTAGGATGGAACTATGGTGATCTATAAGACTGGACATACATCATCACATTGTGATGGGATATAAATTAGTCGTAACTATACAGTGTCATTTTCATTCACATAATTGAAAATAGAAGTAGAGTTCATAGTTCATACACAGTTCAACACAAAATGAATCTACGTTTTTTTATCCGAAATCTGTATGTATATATAAATTATTACAAATTTGTATAAATTAGCTTCTTTTATGTTTCTTTAATGGTAGAGTTAAAATACATTGATGCTATCTAGCAAGCACATTATAAATTAAAAACAATTAAGAATAAATCGTATACGGTTTTTAAATAATAACTGTGAATAACTCCTGTGTATAAAATACATTGACTATCATGTAAACCTTTGTAAGTTATACACAATTGGTTCAGGAATTATGGTTCTTGTAATTCTCACCTCTTCGATCAGAGTCTTTTTATATAACTGTGTTAAAATAGTAATTACGGTTCTTTTAATTCGAGCCTCTTCGATCATTGCCCTGACTTTTAATTCCCACCGCCCTCTTGTTTAGTCAAAGGTCTCTCTCTTCCCTTCTCCCTTCAATCCTCTCTCTTAGAGTTTTGGCGCTTCTTTATTTGAAAGCTCGCTATAGAAACCAAAACCACTTTCATTCCACAATGTGATCCATTATTTGTCTCAAAGTAGGAGGCCAAGACTAAGCATAGAAGACTCAAAATGAGGGATTTCTGTCAAGATGGGGCATTGATTCTCCGATTGCATGCTCTTTGAGAGGGAGTAGTCTCTCCTCCTTCAGTATCTAACGGGATAATCTTTTAATTTCTGTTTTAATCAACCAAATCTGGGTTAGGCTTGGAAATGAGTATTGCCACACTAAAAATTATCTGAATTTATGTAAATTTCTTAATGTTTTTGTTGGCTATGTATGTTTGTTGTATGATATAAATTTTACTTTGCAAATTATAATAGGGAATAATGAAAACAATGACTGATCACAGCCATGCCGACGAGCTCAAATTCTGAGCTCAAAGGTTGTGTACATGTTCTTCAAGTTCTTTAGTTATGTTTTATTTCGCAAGTTGCAAATTGCAATAATATGTTTTATATATATGGAATAAGTTCCATTGAAATTAGGGTCACAAACTGATTTTCAAAGTTAAAACTTGTTCTAAAAATTAAATTATGTTTCAAAATCAAGTTTCCGGTAGCTAATGAAAGATATGTGACAGTGTATTATTGTTTAATCTCTTACATATATTATCTTGGAAATAAGTTGTGATTTGCGAAAGAGTTTAAACAACAATGCATGTGCACTGTCACATGACCATCCATACACTGTCAAAAACTTGACTTTAAATCATGATATATTTTTTTGAATATATTAATTGTTAATGTTTGTTGAATGTTAAATGAATATGCATGATTCATGTATGCTGTGATGTTGAATATTTATTGAATCTATGTGTAATATTGTATATTTAATGGCTAGCAAATATGGGGGCTAACCAATTATAAATCGTTTAAAAAATCAAAATGTATACGGTTCTAATTAATAACAAAACGTGTATGGTTGCCAAAATAAAACATTGATGCCTTGTAGAAATAATGTATATAACACTTACTAGAATATACAATTACTTTAACAGTGTAGAACTCACCATTTTCAGCTCATTTTTTTTGGAACCTAGACACAGTTCAGTAACGGTGTACAATGTATCCTCCTATTCATGCATGACACTTGCTGACATGATCGTGGAACCGTATGTCATTAGCTTTTTGGACTGCATATAGTCGCTTTTTTTGTACTAGTGTCACATGACCTATAGTAGTACCTCACCATTGAAATAACGTAGTTTTCCTATTTACTGATAATTAAGTTGTTTGCCTTCAATTGATATTTTTCTTTCTTATTTTTTTCATGGATGCCCCACACCTTTTTGTGTGTTACATATTTTTCCCGTTTAATTCATTTATTTCCTTTATATCCCCTGACATCCGCTAATTCTCCTCTTTTAAATGTTTCATCCAGAATTAAAATTGATTTGTATTTCAGCTAAAGGTAATTAAATTGTACTATAGCTACAGCTAAACAAAAGACGAACCAACCAACCTGTATGGGTAACTGTGGTTGTTAAATTTTACCTGAAATATATAGAGGCTCACTTGTTCAAAGAATTGAATTTCAACTTAAATTAATCACCCTAAACAAGAAAAAAAATTAAATCTGCTACCAAACCTGACATGATAACCAACCAATAACCTGTATGGGTAACGTAACTGTGGTTGTTAAAATTGACCTGAAATATATAGAGACTCACTTGTTCAAAGAGTTGAGTTTCAACTTAAATTAATCACCCTAAACAAGAAAATAATTAAATCTTCTACCAAACCTAACATGATACATGCCAAGTTGCCAACCCCAACATGTCATAATTTGCCACCTCCACGGATCAGCAGAAAAAAGGGAACGAGAGAGATAGATACTGAGAGAGAGAGATAGAGACAGATCAGAGAGAAAGAGAGAGTGAGAGAATTTGATGATAAAATAATTTCTAAGAGAGGTACGGTTAGCATTCAAAAGCAACATCTAGGATGTGCACCATAGTAGCTGCTATAATATCAATATCTGGTACATCTTGTCTTCAACCATTCCAGTGTTCAACAGGAACAAACTATCAGAGGCCTGAAGGGAAGAGATAAGGGCCTTAAATATCTAGGTTGAAATTACTATCCTTGTAAATGGCGATGGTTACGGCCTCGACAACATCTGTCAGAACCTTCTTGCATCCACCATAAATCTGATCCTCCTCTAGTTCTTGCATAACTGTCTTTGTAAATTCTTCCACCTATCCATGGATCCCAAAATATTAAAAGCTTTAAAACCTGTTTTGTTAATTCTTTACATTCAGTAAAAATACTTGTAATCTGGGTGCATAGTCAACTAAATTAAGATGAAAGCTCTTGTAAATTTGATGAAAATATGGATGATTTTTTTCTTCTCATCAATGAATTCATCTCATTAATATAATGAATCGGACTAAACATTTTCTAATTGACATTCATAATCTATATTCATCTCTAGCTCCTCCTATGAAATGAACACATTTCTCCTTTATCATAACTCGCGACCATAGCCAATTTCAGGAACATATATGGTTCTTTTAGGCAATCACCAAATACAGTTCACACATCTGATAATATGAACAAAGTATTGGAAAAAAAAATGAAACGAACAAACTTGAATAGATAAGTTAATAGCTAATAACGGGGGTAATTTTTTTTTTTTTATCCAAACAGTGAGAGTAAAGAGGAGGGAGGGAAAGAACCAATTTTTTTTATTAATAGGAAATTAAAATAAAAAATATTGATAATAGAGAATGAATCTGACGAAATTTGAAATTTAATAAAACCATTATGGCTTATAACATCCATCAAACCTTACAACCATAAAGTCCAGATAATCTAAATCAATTAATCATAATTGATGAAACAAAAATCAAATAAGGACGTTACCAACAATAACATCCAGACATTGAGAAAGGGGAGGTAGCACAATTGGTTAGAAAAATATCCTAGAGTTGTTATATCCAAAGGTCGAGAGTTCGATTCCCCCTCACGAACCTTGGTAGCTTCTACCAAATTTTCAAAAAAAAATAACATCCAGACATTACCTCCTAATTTAGCATGGCGCTCCAGTCTCCAGACTTAGAATAAGAACCGAATAATATATAATCTGGACGTTACTGTTCGTGATGGCCTGGTTTTTTTTTCTGTTTTCGTTAATTAGTGATTAATTAATTTAATTACTTGGACATTATGGTTTATAATGTCTATCAGACGTTATAATTCATTACTGTTTTCTTAGATTTCAAATTTTACCAAAATTATTCATTATAAAAAAAATTGGAGAGAAAGATAGAAGGGTAAATGTGGCTACCATAGAGCTATTTTGTCAATAAATTTAGTTGACGGGTGTTTGTAAATGTGGGTCCCACTGCACCTAGGACCATTACTTGTGACCTGTGAGTAATTAATGTTTGTATCATTGGTCCCAAGACCTATATTAATACCTCACCATTGAAATAATGCGGTTTTCCTATTTACTGATAAAGGGGCTCTCACACCTTTTTGTATGTGTTACATTTTTTCCCGTTCCCGTTTTTGGGGGCTATCATAATTAATGTGTTACATATTGATATCAACATCACCAAAAATATCAGTGAATGACAATAATAGATTTTATGATAGAGAGAATAATCTTGTATTGATTGTGTATTGATTACAAAAACATGAGACTAATTATTTATAGATTTTATTATGCTTAATCTTAGGTATCTCAACTAATTATTTTCTAACAAACACCTTCATATTGCTAATCAACTTTTAGAATTTACCGCCACAAATATCTGCAATATAACTTCTATCATCTCGCCTCAAGCTCATCGGGCGGTACACTCGGTGAGCTTGAAATTCCGAAGAAAAAAGATCGATGTTTCCAATATCTCAATGTCATTGTTCTTGTCAAATTGAATCGTCAAGTTGTATATTTGAGTCTCCTTAAAGGTAGAAGAAGAGAGAAGTAGAGTAATGAGCTCTTTTGGCTCAAAAATTAGAGATGTTAGTTGTACCATTTTATCTATGTATGCAATTCGTATCATATTTGATATGACAGGTACAGATAAAAAAAATTTCATAAACTTATCGGGTATGGATATAGATAAAGTTATTTTTTTATCAAAACAGATAATGGTATCCATACCCGTTACCTAATCTAGTCATTATATAGTGTGTGTGTAAATAAATAATTTGCAATGATTATTTATTCTTCAACTACTCTTGATAGTTTTGTTACACTTTGTTGTACCCTAAAAAGTTAAAAATTAATTGTTTGGACAAAGATGTTACTTAATTAAAAAATTGGTCAATTAATATGTCAACCATATGTTAATTTGGTACAAAAACACAAAATAGGAGATGAAATTCATAAAATAAGTTAATGGTTAAATTCTACTCAAATAATCATGAAATTTGAAACATTATACATCTCCTAACTCAAAATTGTTGAATAGTTATGAAATTAATAAAATGGAAAGTTTTTATTGGTGCCACATGGTATGGGGTACCCATAGCATTTACCCTCAAAATGGGTTCAAAATGGAGGCCACAAGCTCGCTGAGCTTTTTTCGCTAGTATGTTGAGATAGGTGGACATGGCTCACCAAGTTTGAACCTATAGACCAAACTGTTAATGTTTCGGTGTATCATAAACCAAGCCTACCCAACACACCAAAAATCATATTCATTTATTTAAAGCACAAAAATATAGACTAAAAGATATTTGATAGTTCTTATAGTACATCTAAATTTAAATAAAGCTCATCAATTTTATTTGGTGATCCTTTTAATTAATATATTCAAATTTTAAAATACTCTATCTATTTTCTAAAATGATTTGTCAGAAATATTCAAAATATTCAAAATATTTAAAACAAAGTCAAAATTAGTGCTTTAAAATGTAGACGCATGGACTGTAAATGCGGTCGTATATGCTTATGTAGTGGTCTTCTGCATATGCTTATGTAATGGTCAAAATTAGTGCTTTAAAATGTAGACGCATGGACTGTAAATGTGGTCGCATATGGTTTTGAATATACAGTCCCATATACGGTTCATGTGTACTTGAAAAAACTTAAAAAATATTTTGCAATAGAGAATATTAGAATCTATAACCTTTATAATATGGTAAAGATCACAAACCACTAGACTAAACAAGTCTTTAGATATAAATTAGTTTTATTTTGTCGATATTTTTTTAACAACACATAGTAAAATCGCATATGTATTTTTGCATACAAATCTGCATATACAACGGCATGCCGCATATGCAGTATGCAGTGACCTTCCGCATGCAAGAACAAAAACACATTTTAAAACACTGGTCAAAATTACACATTTGCTTAGCAAGTGGGTCAGAATTAGCTCCACCAAATCAGTGATTCGAAGGACCAAATCATTTCTACCTCTACCGAGACACTAGTTCGGTGGACAGGGGCGGATCTACTGTAGCACAGGGGGGTCAGTCCCCCCCCCCCCCCCTCTGGATTTTGAGTTTTAGTAGTGATTTATTGGTACCGATTGACTCTGCCCCTCTCTGGAAATTTTTTTGCCCCCCTTTGGATGTTTGAGTTGTAATTTGAATTAAATTTAGTGTTAAATTCAAATAAATTTCTTGAATTATGATTGATAATATTAATTATAAGTTATAGAATCAGAAATTATAAGTCAAGGTGTTGAAAAAATAAGTTAAAACATTATTTTTTTTTTATCGAGTACTCAATTAGTTAATGGGTTTAAATCTGATTCGATATTTCTTTGCTCCTTCCTGGCGAAAATCCTGGGTCCGCCCCTGTTGGTGGAGTTGTTTTTTGTAATTTCTCCATACTTGTATTGGTTTCGTTTAATCAAATTTTTTTAGTTCTATTTACAAAAAAAATATCTCGTTGGAATCCTCTTTGAAGAAATAAAGGAAAGAAGAAAGGAAATAAAATTCAAAAGCTCATGGTTTTGCGACAAATATATGGTTATAGAGGCTCTTGCCTTTCTAGTTTCTTGTGTCAATTTTGAGAAGAGGCATTTGTAGATAGAGAAAAAGGAAAGTGAAAAGAAATCCGACATCTGTTTAGCTTGATAATTTGATCTGAAAAATCGAAGTGAGGATGAGCTCAAGAGTTAGATTGCCCTTTCGGAAAAGAAAAAAAGGAATTGGGATGAGGCACATTATCCAGATCCTTTTTTTATTCAGTTATCAACTTCTGTTATTCTTCTACCAGACGAACTGCAAAGGAATTGGGATAAAGAGGAAATTATTGTCTGCTCATTTTATTCATTTGACTTGTGTATTCAACCGAGAAACCGGCCCAAAACACTAACTGGTTTCGGTCTAATGCAGGCCCATTGTTTATATTTAGCCTATTTCGGCCCAATTGCTTGTCCTTCAGGGTGTTTAGCCCAATTGCTCAAGTCAAAAATTATAAGAACCAAGTTTCACAATTCATGTACCTTGCATGACCCAATTAATACTTCAAGGAAGCCAGTTCAGGAAAAAAAAAAAAATAATCCTCACTCGGTCAATCTAATAAGTGAACTTCTCTCCGAATATATTATCATAAGCTGAACTATGGGAAACCTAACACCAAATTTTTGACACTTCTGCTCAGTGTTCTACAACACTGAGACAATCTGCTTTGTATCTGTTAAGCATCGCAAATTTGTCTCCTTTCGTCGCTCCTTCGTTCGCCTTCGATCCAATCTCTAGATCACTTGAGAGGGTGAGAGAGATGTGGAACAAGTGTGTAAAACTTGGATAAAACCCAGATGATATGGTGGCTGCTCCTCCCCTCTCCTTCATAGGTGTTTCTGTGGATTTGGAAGGGAGCCAGACCAATCGGGATATTACTCTCTCAAGATTTTGCAAAGTTGGCAGAATTGAGCCTATCAGCTTCCCACCAGGATAAGTTTTCTGACTTCTAGCGGCCCGCAGAATCAGTGGTGGTGGCACGCCAAAGGCTCAGTCTGTAGCATTTGAGGAGTTTGTCTATCTTCAGCCAGGTAGCCATTATGAAAATTTTAAATTATAACCCTTATGAAAATTTTATGTATATTTTTTTACAAATGACAAAGTATTTTTTTTTATAAAATTAATAATATCATATTCGTTCTCTAAATTTAAAAAGTCACGTGCTAATTTTCAGTCTATGTTTGAATTAACTGCCCAATATCATCTTTTTATTTTTTTTATTAAAACTCATTTTAAATTTATGAAGTTCCAATTTTATTTTTATTAAAAATTTAAAAAAGTATGTACCATGTGTTGGATAATATTTAATATTCTACATTATAAATATATGAAGACAAATAATAGTTTATTTTCTTGAGTTTTTGGGTACACACAAACATATCTTATTTTCTGAATTTGGTCAATTGAGAATTGTGTGGTATCAAAAAAGTATGTACCATGTAGCATAGTTGTTCTACGGCTATTCTATCCAAAGACCAAGAGTTTGATTCTCTCTCACAACTCTGTAACTTTTGCAAAAGTTTTAAAAATAAATAAATAAAATAAAAATAGAGAACTGTGTGGTATGCTCAAAACTCTGAAGGACTTGTGGGTCAAATATCTCTTCTAGGAGGTGCTTCATTATCTCGGCCCATTTACTTTTGGGCCTAGAAATAATTAATCAATGGATCGTGTACAATATTTTAGTAAATCATAAAGTTACTACAAGCTTGTAATATAAACAATATACATAACACAATATTCAACATTCAACATATATCCATAATTCAACAAATATAACTCAATATTAAAATAACCATCCATCTTATTCATTATTGGTTGCAATTTACAATTCAATATCCATTATAAATGTAACAAATATAACTCAATATTAAAATAACCATCCATCTTATTCATTATTGGTTGCAGTTTACAATTCAATATCCATTATAAATGTAACAAATATTACTCAATATCCATTTAAAATTGTAACAAATTAGATCCAACCAACCATAATATTCTCTCTACGCAGTGCAAACTCAACTTTGAAAATAAAATAATAATACAATGTTCGAGTAAAATCAACAAGGAGGTTTATCAACAGGGGGAGGCAGTATTGTTGCCTCTATACTATTACCATTCTTTGTTATAAAGACAGTATCCATTCCCCATATTGTGTGTTGTTCGTAGTGACAGTGCATGAACCAAACACCTAATTTAATTGAAAAACAAAAATATATGTTGAGAGTTAGTTGTCTGAATTTGTAACAGTAGCTAATCTACTATTTCATTAATTTTGCTGATCTACTTATTTAGTCCGGATCATATATCTAATCAAATATTCCTAAACAAACCATTCTCATTGTAGTTGTGTAACACCATTGATTGTCAAAATTAAATCAATAGAAAATATTCAATAAATTTTTATATATAAATAAAAGGAGAAAAGAATAAACTCACCCGGATTATGTGCCCTAAAGCGGATAGTTGCCCAACCGTTCCTTGGCACACCCAAAGTGTTCACAAATGGCGGATCAACCAAGTTGTAACTGAGAGGATCTGTTGTGTTGTCGAAGTTGCCAGTTCCGCTTCCAATAAAATAGAAGCTGTGGCCATGCAAGTGTATTGGATGGGTAACCTGTCCGTCTACTAAGTTAGTTCCCTGAAACACAATCTCAACGGTCGAGTTATACTCAAGCACTCTCACTTTCGTCGATTTATCAACCAATTTGAGGTCCAATCCTTGGTTTTGTGCATCAGAAAAATTGAAGAAGAGCGGTGGTTGGTCAGGAAAGTCAGTGGTGTACACACCGGCAATAGAATTGTAGTACGCATCTAGCACATCAATTTTGGTTTCTGGGGCTAGGAAACTAGCATTGTTCATACTGGCAGCAAACCTAGTACCATTTGGACCAGCACATGAGCTGTTAGGGCACAATTGTTCATTTGTAGATAATGTGATATACATTTTGACATCAACAGCTTGGGTTAAGAGAGCTGGGTCATCTGAGTTGGCCAGTGAGCGAAGACCTTTAGTGAACGAAGCTGATGCATTAGTGTCGTTGGATTTTGGTAAGGAGCTGAAAACTGGTGTTATTGATCGCGCGGAATGATTAGTTTTGTATTCTAGAATAGCCACGGCTGTTTTGTTATCTCTAGTGGCGTTAGGACTTCCATCAAAGTATAGATTCGTGATGATGTAATAACGGAAGGGGGAAGATGAGTTTTGCAATTGATTGGCCTCTAAGAGGAGGTCCATTGTTTGGCCCGGGGTGATCATGATAAATTCATTCACATAAGGCTTCGTATAGCTGGCGTCGGTTCCAACAACCGTAACATTGTGGTTGGCAACCTTAAAAAGGAAACTATTTTCCATGGCTGAATTTATTACACGGAGTAGGTACATTCTGCCTTGTTCGACTTGTACCTTAAAAGTTTCTACAACAAAAATAAAAATGAAAGCTATATGTAGTTAGATCATGTTATATTTGAAAAATATAATAAATTTGGTTGCTAATGGTGTTTAAATTGATAAAGTAACAAACATTTTCAAAGAGAATCTCCATCTTATGAAGCATTAACAACTTGCATTATAAATAAACAACTTCCTTTTCCGGGAAAAATAAATTACCATTTGATGAGCATGGCTGGAAGTCACCAGGCTGTCCATTGATGGTGTTGGCATCAGATAGATCGAATTGACCGCCATTGTCAAGTGCAGTTCGGTACACATCTGTTGTGTTTCTGTTCCACCACTCTCCTAGAATCAGCGTGAATTCTTTATGGGGTTTTTGGAAGGGAAAGGTGGTACCAAGCTTCGGGTAAATAACAATAGCACCGTGAACAGTAGCACGATCAAATTCGCTATGTGCGTGCCACCATAGCGTGCCTTCTTCTACCGTAAGTTGGATCTGTTGTGTGTAGTTGGCTCCTGGTTGGATAGGGCATTGAGTAATGTATTCTGGTCCATCTGACCATGGGTCCCTCGGCTGTATTACACCATGCCTATAGAAATTCGATGAATACATGTTAGTCTTGCATGGCTTGTAATAAATCCTTAATTAATAGTGCAAATAAAAGATTCCTTCTGTATAGTACCAGTGGATGGTGATGTTCTTGTTCCCTCTGTTGATGACCTTGACATAGACTGTGTCGCCTTTGCGAGCGGTGATAGTTGGTCCCGGATATGATCCATTGACAGTTAGCATGCTCTTTGTATGATTGCAGAGCCGGGTGTAGGTAGCTTCTTGAATCTGTTTAAGGGAAAACCGAAAAAGTAAATATATATATATATATCAATCGGGTCTCAAGCAGATTAGAACAAGAGTAAAGATTAGAAATTACTTAATTAATCCTTGAATTGGTTCCATACACACCCTTTTATAATTATATAATTATCAATCAGGGATTCAGGTAGCAAATTATTTGGATTCGATCCACGAGATTATCCGATTTCTTTTATACGTATCTGGATCTGAAGTGAATCCATACTGCTTACATTGGTCGACCTTAAATAAAATCCAATCCAATGTCTAATAAAAAATCTAGCCCTCATTTGAAGTTATATTTTTCATGTCCTATATTTCTTTTAAAGATTTTATTTATTTATTTATTCAAACTATATAACTTGGTAAATTTAAAAAAAGACAACAATTATACCAGACATTGTGAATTGTGATAGTAGAAAAAATACTTACAACAAAGGTACGGTGGTGAATCTTGGCCTCACAAGAGATGGAGAACAAACAACATAGCATTAGACCAACAGTTATTGACCATAATGAGAAGAGCTTACTAAAAAACATGATGCTTGAAAATTTAAAATAAACCATAGGCAATATTGCTCAATATTTTGGTGGGTTGTTTCCTTCCTCTGAGGAGACTGTTAGAGCAGTAATAAGGTTTAGTGAGATTTGGAGAACATGCATTGATGGTTTTTATAGGAAGATTTTATTTTATTTTATTTTATTTTTTGAAGAAGAAAAATAGGATTCAAGCTCCTATTATTGAAGATAGGAAGGAAACTTTTTTGAGTAAAAATAAGGATCAAGTCCCTATTTGCTTTATTGGTATGAAGGTTTCAAAGTCCCTATATATATATTTTTAGGAAAAATATAGGAAGAAAAGTAGAACCCTTTCCTTTTCATTGTTCCAAAAACATATTTTATGTACACCTATATTAAAATGGATCTGCTGTATATATGACTTGGACTTGGATTTTTTTATATACCCTTTTCCTTTTTTATATACCCTTTTCCTGGCAAATATGGATAATAATGATGAATGTAAAGTTGTGTTAATGAAGCAACCTTTTGTGAATTTCCTCTCACCTAATTTTGTCAACCTTCCAAAAAGTAACCTTTTAACACCCTTTTTTCAACCTTTAGTCTAAAGTTGTGTAAATAAGGATATATACGCAATCACCTTTTGTCAACCTTCAAAAAAGCAACCAAATTTTGCCTGCGCCTGCATCATACATAGAAAATTTAATTAAAATAATGATCACAAGTTCATCACTTATGACTTGTGAGTAATTAATTAATGTTTGTTTGACACGCATTATACATAGAAAATTCAATTAAAAAAATGATCATAAGACCATTCCTTATGACTTGTGAGTAATTAATGTTTGTTTAATTGGTTACCGGAGGTCACATGACTTGGTAGTATCTCCCTTAAATTTTCAATGTTGCTTTCTATCTATGATTATATATAGTATTTACCATTGAAATTTTCAGTGTAGTTTCCTATCTCTATTCTTATATTAAGTCCATAGATGTTCGGACTTTTCCACGATTGTGATTAAGAAAATGAAATTTCAGATTAAATATCAGTTTCTAATAAATTAGTCTACTATTTTTTTATGCATATTTTTTATATTTTTTTACGTTTACAAGTCATATTTTTTTTTTACTTATGACTTGTGAGTAATTGATTAATGTTTGTTTGACACGCATCAAACTTAGAAAATTTAAGTAAAAAAATGATCATAAGACCATTACTTATGACTTGTGAGTAATTAATGTTTGTTTTATTATTTAGTATATTACCTAGTAGTATCTCCCCATTGAAATTTTCAATGTAGTTTTTCTATCTATGACCTATAGTAGTATTTACCATTGAAATTTTCAATGTTGTTTCCTACATGCAAGTATGCAACCACATATTGAGACAAAAACATCTTAGAGATTACAAACACCTCATCGTGTGGAAGAGATATATCTTTTCAAATATAGAGAGAAGACTAGAAGAGAGATGTCTTTTCAGAGTTGAACAAAATTTAGAAATATGATCAAATAAGGAAGTCGGCGCATATTGTTCCATTTTATTTTCTATTTTCTTAACAGTAAGGAATGAATTATATAGAAAGTAACACAATTTTTTCAGTGTTATCTTCAAAATTTCAGTACAAATATGTTTAAATATCAAATATATGAAGTATTCAATGTTAATCAAGTAGAAATTACGATCCGATTTGTTGAAACGGAAATTTTTAGTTTTTCAAATTTATGTTTCAATTTTCATGTTTTAATATCTTTCATAGAAATCATATTCTTCACGAAATGTTTATATTTGTTTTCATTTTTTTTGGATCATTAAGGCAATAATCATGATGATTGATAAAATAATTTTCAACAACAGAGGAGATTACAAGAGATTTAAATAGGTTTTGAGATTTCTTGGTTATAACTAATTATATATTTTAGTTATAGAATATAAGAGTAGATCATGAGGCAATGATTTAGATTAATATTTTCTATATTTTTATTTAATGTAATTTTTAACCAAACACCTTATAAATTTATTTGCTGATGACCTTAAGTTTATTTTATTACAAAGAAGTTCATTACTATAAATATTTGTAAGCCTAATTAAATGTTATAAGAGTAATGAATTCAGACTCCAATTAATAAAATAACTAAATAACTAAAATTAATCTGAATATTTAACCAAAATAGTCAAGTTATTATACTTCAATATGAGCAAATTAATGATTCATCTAAATATATCATCACACCTAGTTTCTAGGCGCCGCATACTATTTTATTTGAACAATTAAACCTTTGAAATTTTCACTTACGTCTTTTACTATATAAAATGAACACGGTAATTTGGTAGGAAATAAGTCAAATACAGTAGGCATTGGAAGTAAGTGAAATACCAGGTATATATATACATTTCTTTTTCCTTGGCTAAGCTATACTTGAACAAGAGAAAAATCTTAATTAAGATTCACAGCATCACCACCAATACATTAGACACAAGAATGTCCTTCCTGATACTGATATGAGACATTTCCTCCCTAACTACTCACACACACACACACACACATATATATAAGACTTGGCTACGGTGCTATGGGTAGCTAAGAGGCCTCCCGTGCTACGGCTCAATATTCGACTTTTCAAAATTCTAACGGTCGATCCGAACCGTTCATTTTGTTCTCCATATTAATATGTGCTTGGAGACCAAATTTTACATTTTTTGGAAACTTTTTACTATTTTTTTAGATTTATTGAAAATTACTGTTTTTCAGACAAATCTGGACCATAAAAAACAGCGATATTCAATAAATCTAAAAAAATAGTAAAAAATTTCCAAAAAATGTAAAATTTGGTCTCCAAACACATATTAATATGGAGAATAAGATGAACAGTTCGGATCGACCGTTAAGATTTTGAAAAGTCGAATATTGAGCCGTAGCACGGGAGGCCTCTTAGCTACCCATAGCATATTAGCCAAATCCTATATTTATATATATATATATATATATATATATATATATATATAGAGAGAGAGAGAGAGAGAGAGAGAGAGAGAGAGAGGAGGGATCACATGACACCATTTTTTGGTGACATGGAATGACACCGTCCATTTTCAAAGTCCAAACAGTCGATCCAAACCGTTCAACTTGATGGATATGTTAAAATGTGCTTACAGATCAAATTTTACATTTTTCTGAATTTTTTTTTGGTTTATTTAGAGGGGTTCAAAAATTCAACGGTCTGAATATAGCGATTTTGTTAAATACTTAATAAATAGTAAAAAAATTCAGAAAAATGTAAAATTTGATTTCCAAGTTACTCTTAATATATTCATCATATTGAACGGTTTGGATCGACTATTTGGATTTTGAAATTTCAAAAATGGACATTGTCACACCATGTCACCAAAATAGTGGTGTAATCCGATCCCTCCTCATATATATATATATATATATATATATATATGTAACGTATATATAACAATGGCTTCTGATTTTATTGTTATGTTAAAGTACCATTGAATTATCGATTTTCAAAGTGGATTAATAAATAGTAAAAAAATTCAGAAAAATGTAAAATTTGGTCTCCAAACACAATTTAATATGGAGAACAATTTGAATGGTTCGGATCAATGTTTTGGACTTTGAAAATTGAAAAACAAATTTGTAACACCAAAGCTCAGAAACTACCACTTTGATCTTAGCCAACCTTTATATTTATATATATATACATATATATATACATATATATATATATATATATATATATATATATATATATATATATATATATATATATATATATATATATATATATATATAGACAGGCTAATATGCTTTCGGCAGCACTTCGGCCGAAGTGCTACCACCCCATTTTCGCTTTTTCAAAATTCAAATGGTCGATCCGAACCGTTCATCTTTTTAGGCTAATATTGCTTTTTTGTTGTGATATTATTAATTTGATAATATTATTTGTTGTAATTTGAATGTTAACTTAGACGTAGTCCTCATAACCTAGCTAACTTGGCTATTTTAATTTTCAAATCCCGAAGAAAAACAATGGAAAGAATTTACCCTAAAAAGAAAAATAATAGTAAGAAGCCAAGAACCATATCAGAGAATATTTCGTAACACGCATGTAGAAAGCAACGCTCTGAAAATTACGGCCTGCGTGCCAAACAAATTTTATTTCAAATCCAACCATAATATATGGGATCGGCTACACTATTTCATGGAGTAAAATGAGTTGGTGTTCCACGTCGCTATATTTTTATTTTAAAAATCCAAACAACCAATCCAGACTGCTCAACATAATCTCCATATTAATATGTGCTGGAGATCAAATTTTATATTTTTTGGAATTTGTTTACTATTTATTAAGCCATTTTGAAAATCGCCGATCGGATGGTCCATAAATTTTTACTGTTTTTTATTGTTCACCCAGATTTTTAAATTTTCAAAATGGCCTAATAAATAGTAAAAAAAAATCCAAAAAATATATAATTTGATCTCCAAGCACATATTAATATGAATAACAAGATGAACAGTTTTGGATCAGTTATTTGGACTTTGAATCGGTGATTTATAGTCCAATGCACAAAGGTGCCCATGCATTGCAATGCACCATAGTCCATCTCTCTCTCTCTCTCTCTCTCTCTCTCTCTCTCTATATATATATATATATATATATATATATATATATCTCTCCTTCTTATTAAGGAGCTTAATGTCTAGATCCTGCAAGGGTCCTAATTTACTATTTTATTTTCATAATGATACTCAGCCATTGAAAATCGCTGATCCAATAGTCTAGAAATTTTTACTGTTTTTTCTTGTTCACAGCAAAACAACAATATTCAAAATTGCTTAATAAATAGTAAAAAAATTCAAAAAAATGTAAAATTTGGTCTCCAAGCACATTTCAATATGGAGATCACATCTAACGGTTCAGATCGGTCGTTTGAAGTTTCAAAATAAAAATACAGCATGGAATACAAACGTGTTTTACTTCATGGAGTAGCATAGCCCATCCCTATGTGTATACATATATATATATATACTAGTAATCGTGCCCGTGCACAGCAACAGGAGCAAATTATGTAATAGAAAACATTAAGCTCCTTAATAAAAAGGAGAGATAATTTAAATCAAATTTGTAGAGAAAAATAGTTAAATACTATATTTATCTACAAGATAATACATGTGAACTCTAATGTAGTGGTAAGAATTTTGGCACCAACAGAACCCAACTAGGTTCGAATCCTGCCTTCAGTAGAAAAAAAAGAAAAAGCATGTGCAGTGCACAAGCTTGGTCCGCAGGTGCCATGCGTGGTACAGAGGCGCGGTCCACGGGTGCGGCGCGCGGTCTACGGGCACTGGGATCATATGCGGCGGGGCCAATGCATACTTAAGTGTTGAAGCTCATAATTTAAAAAATTCATCTATGTGCGATCTAGAAATTCAACGGTTGAGCATCATTATGAAAACAAAAAACAGTAAATCAGCACCCTTGCAGGATCTAGACATTAAGCTCCTTTATAAGGAGGATATATATATATATATATATATATATAGAGAGAGAGAGAGAGAGAGAGAGAGAGAGATGGGCTATGGTGCATTGCAATGCATGGGCACCCTTATGCATTGGACTATAAATCACCGATTTAAAGTCCAAATAACTGATTCAAACCGTTCATCTTATTATTCATATTAATATGTGCTTGGAGATCAAATTTACATTTTTTTTGAATGTTTTTACTATTTATTAGGCTACTTTGAAAATCTAAAAATCTGGGTGAACAATAAAAAATAGTAAAAATTTCTGGACCATCGGATCGGCGATTTTCAAAATGGCTTAATAAATAGTAAACAAATTCCAAAAAATATAAAATTTGATCTCCAGCACATATTAATATGGAGATTATGTTGAGCAGTCTGGATCGGTTGTTTGGATTTTCAAAATAAAAATATAGCGACGTGGAACACCAACTCATTTTACTCCATGAAATAATGTAGCCCATCCCATATATTATGGTTGGATTTGAAATAAAATTTGTTTGGCACGCTGGCCGTAATTTTCAGAGCGTTGCTTTCTACATGCGTGTTACGAAATATTCTGTAATATGGTTCTTGGCTTCTTACTATTATTTTTCTTTTTAGGGTAAATTCTTTCCATTGTTTTTCTTCGTGAATTTGAAAATTAAAATAGCCAAGTTAGCTAGGTTATGAGGACTACGTCTAAGTTAACATTCAAATTACAACAAATAATATTATCAAAACAAAAAAGCAACTACCACTACAAAACTGGAAATTTGGAAATATATAGGAATGGGCTAATTAAGGTGCTTTATAAAGCACGGGTCATTTGGCACTTTACGCCGTTCCGTGTTGTTGTCAAGGTCCAAACTGCTTAATATGATATTCATATTGAAATGCGCTTGAGGATCAAATTTTTTTATTTTTTGCAGTTTTTTGTACTAGTTGTTTAATTAGAATTTTTTAGAATTATTGTTTTTTAACGATCCAAAATTATATGAAAAAACAATAATTTTCAAAAATCCCAAACACCTAGGAAAAAAACTCAAGAAATTGTAAAATTTGTTCTCGCACATTTTGAATATTGGG
The DNA here is from genome assembly GCA_033356055.1 of Carex pumila. Taxonomy (NCBI): domain Eukaryota; kingdom Viridiplantae; phylum Streptophyta; class Magnoliopsida; order Poales; family Cyperaceae; genus Carex; species Carex pumila. The sequence continues at coordinate 46,451 of JARJHM010000965.1, forward strand.
TATCAGATAGTGAACAGTATCAATTTTGAAGCTTTCTTATTTGACAAAACAAGGACAAAGCAATTAACAACTCCAAGAACTGTTGCTCATTACCATATTTATTCTATGGAGAGAAAGATGCACAAAAATTTTTAGAAAGAAGACAAAAACGATCGATGAACTGATAGAAGAGGTGAAGACTCAGTGGTACCCGACTCTTTGTTTTTTCCATTTCTCCTTTTTTTTTGTTTCCCTCTGTTTTCTAATAATTTTTTATTCTTTTCCACTTGTAAATATATCACAGGGTTTTCTCTCTAAACTCTGAAGCCATGTAACTAATTGTAGTTAATAAAATAGGAGTATGACTCCTATTCTTACTAAAAAAAAAATAGATGTATATATATATATATATATAGAAAGAGAGAGAGAGAGATGAGCTACAGTGAGTTGCGAAGTAAAACGCGTTTCTAGTTCACACCGTATTTTTATTTTGAAAGTCCAAACGACTGATCCGAACCATTAGATATTTAATCCATATTGAAATGTGCTTGGAAACCAAATTTTACATTTTTTGGAATTTTTTTACTATTTATTAAGCATTTTTTAAAATTGCTGTTTTGCTGTGAACAATGAAAAACAGTAAAATTTTCTAGACCATCAGATTAGCGACTTTCAAAATTGCTTAATAAATAGTAAACAAATTCCAAAGAATGTGAAATTTGGTCTCCAAGCACATTTCAATATGGAGAACAAGATGAACGGTTCGGATTGACGTTTTGAGCTTTAAAATCGCAAAATATGAGCGTGAAGTAAAATAGTCGCTTTACTTCGCAACTCACCGTAGCTCATCTCTCTCTCTCTCTCTCTCTCTATATGTATATATATATAGATTGGCTAAGATCAAAGTGATAGTTCCTGAGTTTTGGTGCTACCAATTCATTTTTCAATTTTCAAAGTTCAAAACATCAATTCGAACCGTTCAAGTTGATCTCTATATTAAAAAGTGCTTGGAGACCAAAGTTTACATTTTTCTAAATTTTTTTACTATTTATAAATCACTTTGAAAATCGCTGACTCAACGGTGGCTTAACAAAATAGTAAAATCAGAAGCCACCGTTGGATCAGTGATTTTCAAAGTGGCTTAATAAATAGTAAAAAAATTTGGAAAAATGTATAATTTGATCTTCAAGCACATTTAAATATAAAGACCAACTTGAATAGTTTGGATTGACGTTTTGAACTTTGAAAAACGAATTGGTAGTACCAAAGCTCAGTAACTACCAGTTTGAAAACAAGACCGGTATGAAAACAGGACCGCGTGATGGATTTTAAACAAACTAGCCCGGCCTGGCCCATTTTGGGCTGAATTAAGATAAACATTTTACATTACTTACAACTGACAACACAACAAGCTAGTGTATCTGTAAAATAATTCGTGGAAATTAAAACAGTTCTCATTTTGGCTGAATTAATTAAGAATTAAATTCAAAATGTTAAAAATTGTTATACAATAACAAATATTGAAATTCGAATGTTGAGCGTTGAGGGTCAATTTTCATATATGCCTAGAGAATATACGAAATTACAGGTAATTAGGTTCTATTTATATTACTCCTATACTCATGCATGTATGGGTTTCGTACCTGTATCAGATATGTATTCAATGCCGATACCCACTCAATACATGTCTGATATGGATTGACTCATCTAGATACCGTCTACATGGCGTATTCTTAACCTCTTAATATGGTCTCTGATACAAATTGGCTCATTAGGATATATACTGCTATAACATGTCTGAATACAGTGCACCGTGCGCATAGTCCACCATACACTAGCGATGCGCATGGTCAGCCATACTCGTTGTGCACTGCATCAAAAAAATTTTGCTAGTGTTCCACGGGAGAATCGAACCAATATTCTTTGGTACAATCAACCGAGACCTTAACCACCACACTAGTTGACATTTCATGTTAGAATCTATTAACTTATATATTTACCGTATATCAAAAAGTTTTGATATTTAATTTATATTATATAATTGTTGAATTAATAATATAATATAATAGACGTATCGTATCTTTAATTTTAAAATTTACTGTATTGACATATCTATATTGTATCCGATATGATACCCATCACATAGAATTCTATTGACTGATAGTTTATTGAATGCGACTTGTCATGGTTATTTCATTTTTGTTTCAAACAACTGATCATGATAGTAACTATCATGATAATGACATGTAACTTTAATGCTCATTGAAAGATATATATTTTAAAAGTTATCATTTTTGGTAATGATTTATGTATTGTTCATGATTTTGAATATTATTATTATGCATTCATGTTCCTTGAAATTAATATGTTATATTGAGAAGTGTTCAAGAATATGCACTTGGTCTTGAACCATATAACTCTTAAATATGAGAAACATATAATCCTAAAAATATGTTTACAATCGTGATAATTAAGAAGGAACATTAATTACTGTGAAAGATTGTCATGTCGATTAAAAGTAGATTGTAGTTTTATAAATATTGATAAGGGATTATCATTTAATGATATGAATATATAAATGTGAAATTAGTTCCATGCCACTCCAAAATGGTAAATTTAGAAACATACCACCTCAAAATTTCTCTTTTGCTAAATGCCACTCCAAATCACATTATTAAGAAAATTGCCACAAATACCATATTAATGTATAATTTTAAATAAATAATTTATAGTATAAGTGAACTAAACGAAATAGCCTTGATCTTCAAAATTTCCATCTGTCTCCTTCCCAACAAAATATATAATATATTTCTATAAATAAAAAATTATGCAGGGCTGCAGCTCTCTTGAATTCCATATCTCCGGAGGTAACAAAATATTTCTGTTTACATCCGAATCATCTGATTAGGATCAAGATCGTCTACTATAATTCTAGATTAGCATTGCTAGACTTGAACCCTAATCCGAAGTTATGATGGGTATATATATAAATTTATCTTTCTTTTTTATGGGCTTCAGAGAATAAAGCTTGTTGAGACGACTGGGAGATGAAGAGATGAAGAGATGAAGAGAGGAGATGAATTTCTGATCGGACCAATTAAGGAATGAAAAGGGTTAGGAATTGAGGGTTAGGGCTTTGTTTATTTTTAGTTACAAATGTATAATAATATAGTATTTGTAGTAATTTTCTTAATAAATATGATTTGAAGTGGCATTTAGCAAAAATGAAATTTTGGGGTGACATTTTTCTAAATTCATCATTTTGGAGTGGCATGGAACTAATTTTTCCATATATAAATTGTGTATTTTATATATTGAACATGACCAATTTAATGGAATATTATATTGATTGTGTTTTGTGTTATTAATATTTCTATCATGTCTTTTGAATCTTAGATATGAGATATATGTTTTTCATATGAGAAGTATATAATGTGATTATTATTTAAAAATTATCTTATGATAGGAATAAAATAGTAATTTATTTTATACAAATTGTGCAGGAGAAATTTATATATCAACATTATCATTGTCCCTCGATTATGTGAGTTATGATATTACTGTTGGGTTTCGGATACCACTTTTGGGGTTTCGCGGTAACCAAAACCCGTTTAGGCTTAAGGTGCGGAATGACCGTAAAACAAAAATTTCTACGGCCAACTTAAGCTCAGGATTAAACGGAGTATGTCAGGAAACTTTCCAAGGCGGTCCACCTTCAGTATTCCTTTGGCATCAAAACCCAATTTAATCATTTTACAGATCTACTCCATGATTGATTTCTAAAACTTTAATCTACTTACCAATTAAATAGATTAATATAACATATTTATACCTTGTTTTCAAATCACAGTTGAAATACAGACCGAGCGTGTAGAGCTACATCACAGAAGGAATCGACTCGTCTCGGAGCATCAGACGTCTGATGCCTCTATCGGTTATCCACTAGGACTAACCAGAGAGCGGTTTATTTCTTCTACCAGAAATACCGTAAACCGCAGAATTATGCAAAAACACTATTGACGGGGAAAATACGAAAACCCGTAAACACGAATTTTTGGTTACTCAGTTTCATCAATGAGCAAAACTGAAATACCGCAAAATTCAGTAAAACACTATTCATCGATCCCGTAAATATACTCCACAACAACCCGCAAGATTATACATCAACTACGTATAACTTTCTTTTCTCAACCGAATCACTATTTGGGAGAGAAACCGAGAAAGAGAGAAAATACCGATTCGATTCTGCTCGAAACGATACAAGTGAATTAGTGGTTTTCTCTCTACATGCACCCCTCTATTTATAGGCGTCTGAGGAGGTTCGCAAAAGACCGAAATGCCCTCCAAGTTCGGCCTATTTACAAGGTATGCCATTGACACCTCATCATTTTATATGTGAAATGACCAAAATACCCCTTCCACACCCTTCCAAATTCTTCTCCATGCTTCTACATCATGCAAGGTGGCATAGGTGTGAAATGACCATTTTGCCCTTGTGGATAGGATTGATGACATGCCATCTGGATAGGATTGATGACATGTCATCTGGATAGGATCGATGACATGTCATGCGAATAAGGACGAATCTGAAAAGGCCCGAATGCCCTCGGCCCGAACACAAATAATATTCGTATAATTATTCTGAACAATTATATATATATTTTTCTTGTAGTTTATTGTTTCGATAATTTATACAACGTGTCCTACACATTTATAAATTAACCGGTTAACTTTTATACAGCGTGTCACACACGTATATAAATTAACCAATATTTTTGCTTGTTATTTTTACATAACATTTATAATTTAATTGTAACACGTATAATTAATTATAACCATCTTATTATTGATCATAACCAATTTATAATCAATCACAATAAGTGTTCGCGTGAAAGCGCAACGCAAGTTTCGGTACGCTTAGGAGCGTACCTTTTAAAACCGAGGTTACACCTTCCGATTAGGGTTGCAAGTGCACAACCCTATCGAGGAGTATAATCGGGTATCGATCCACAAGGACGGTTCCTTTATCTAGATATTTACTTATCTCGACTAAAGACTAGAAGTGAGAAAGAGGGAGTTTTGGTACTTAGTTTTCCTAAAGAATCAACTCAAGCAATCAAACAATGTAACAGAATAGTAAATGTGCAAGGAAAGGTATAAACTGTGTTTTGATTTGGGATAAAAGATGTTTCAAGGGTTTCAGACTTCATCTCTGATTTGCCTCTAGTGGTACGGGTCTTACCAAGTTGGTACGGGTAGGCCGCACCACTCTTGTAAGACCCGTACTGATGTACCAGTACAGATCTTACAAGTTCGAGTTGATGCATTTCTTGCTGGTACCTCGTATTAAACTCTTCAGAAAGGTTCAATTGACCATACCTAAGGTTCCTAAACCTCAACTCTCGTTTGTTGGTTCAAGATCTAGGTTTTGGAGTCAATTCTTCACCTTCTAGGGTTTCTAAACCTCAACTCTCGTGTTTTGGTTCAGATCCTCTGGTTGATTGATTGGAGATCTAAGGTATCCTCTAATCTGTCAATTAGGGGAGAATTCAACCTTTCGGTTTCAATTCGAACAAGTCTACCTAAAGGGATTGGTTTGGTTGAGAGAAGGCAATGGTCACATGACCTTGTTAGGGTTGATCTACCACTATAGGCACACCATATGCAATCACAGAAAGACAAAGCAATCAAGACAAGCAAATACATAATCAATTCAATCAAAAGAGTTCATACAAGATCCAAATCAAGAAAAGCAACACAAATCAAGAAAATCCATCTACAAACCCTAGAAACAATGATCTACTACTCACAAGTCATGGATCTGTCCAGAAATACAAGTAAAGAGATAAAGAGAGGCGTGATAGAACTAGATCGAAGATCGGATGTGGAGAAGAGGTTGATCCGTTGATTTTTGCCTCTTTTTCTTCCTTCTTCTTCTCTCCTTGCTCCTTTGCTCTCTTTCTCCCTTTCTCTAAGCTCTCAATCTGGAATGGAATGGAATCCCCCGAAAATGGAGAGATCCCTCTCTTTAAATAGCCTCTGCCAAGATTTGAATTCTGTCAAGCGGCATCTATGTACGGCCCGTACCAAAGTGGTACGGCTAGGCCGTACAAGATGGAAGGGAGGCTGGATCGGCTAAGCCTGGTAAGGGCCGTACCAAATCTAGTAAGGGCCGTACCAAGTCTGGTAAGGGCCGTACCAAGCCTGATAAGGGCCGTACCAGAGAGTCCAAAAACGCCGTTTCTTCGTGTATTTTGCTCCAATCCTGCAGAAAACAAACAAACTCTCAGCAGTACCAAATTCTAAGGATATATCAATGAAATGCACGTGATTTTGACAATTTAGAACGTGAATTTGATACGAAATCAAGTCAAATATAGGCTAAATATGCGAGGTATCAATAAGATTCTCCGATTAACTCCTATATAGTGTGACCCAATAGGATCTGTGTTATGTTGGTAAATAGAGTTAAAACTGTTTTAACTTCTATAATCATGGGTGGCGTCTGGCAACACATCATGACCATCCAATTACATAGATAATGCTGTACAGTACAATATCACGATCCAGTAATTAATTTACTTGTGTCTGTTCTTCTGTCTCATAGCTATCGGATTAGTTTCTAGGTAGATGTGTGTTATCCTTTTAAACTTAATATTTTCTTGATCTTGAGCAGATTATCAAATATGATTACTCTTGTAATCATACCGCGCGCTGATAATCTTACTCTACCAAGGGGCCCAGTGATGCTATAACTCGTATAAAATACGAGGGACAAATAATATTCTTGGTAAACTATCACTTCCTCAGCTAAGCTATACATATGGAAAAGCTACCGTTATGACTGCTTTTTACGGACAGCAGTGGATAACAATCACACATACATATTTCTTAGTGGGAACGATAAATACCTCATACTGTAGAACGTGACACTGAATGAAAATATAAATGACACGAACACAATTCTATTTAATGTTTCATTCGAGGTCTGTCAAATACTATGTTCCTAGAACATGTATCTATGTGATTAAAATGACATCTCGTGTCAGGTGGTTTGTAAAACTTAACCATCTTTTAATCCACATACTAACCTTATAGCGGTAATTAGTGTTCCTGCTAATTACCTTGGTCAGTGACCTTTTAAGATTAAGAGTATATATCATCTATATTATGGAGTTTCATAATTTCAGTCATAAACTCGAAATGATCCATAAATGCAATAATACTTAAGGCAACAAAATGATATTAATCATCCAATTCATGAACAAAGCTTTATGATAAATTATTGTATTATTGACTTCTAGATTATTACAAACTAACAATTACTGACCCCCTTGGTAAAGTGGAATTATATCGCATGCAATATAACTGATGTAATTATAAATATAATTCACTTGAGAGACCAAGAAAATAAATATAATGCAAAAATGACATGATCCTATTTTCCATATTATTCATAATATCATGTGATAATGATAGACACAAATTAAGTGGATCAAATAAATAATTACTGTGTCGTTTGGATAACTATAATGTAATGATATAACCTCTTATAGTCAATAATATAAAGTTTATATTATTGTTAAGATGACATAGATCATCTGTACGGTCACACCAACTGAATATAAACAACGATTATTTTACATTTTGTATGATGTATTTAATCTCATGGAATATGAGATAAAATACATAAGATAAAATGTTAAAATAAAATATCATAATATGACATGCTTAGATCATAAATAAATTTGTAAAATTATGCAAATATTATTTGGTATAATGTTTGAATGCATTATTAGAATAATATAAACATTGTATAATAAAATAATATGACTAATTATTTGTTCATAAATTAATTTATTAAACCAATTGCAAGATGAGATTAAAGAGAGCATGAGATGATTAAATAAAGGCTAGTGGCATTTATTAAACCCTTGCCTATTTAAGGAGGCATAATTAAGGATAATTTATACTAATTTTCTGTCAAAAACTCTAGCTAAAAATCCACTCATTGAGCAGCCATGTTTTTCTCTTTCTCCTTGGCCGAAATTTGTAGGGATTGCTTCTAGACCGAAAATTGTGAACTCTCATCTCTCATCTCATCTTGTTAGGTTTAGCCACCAATAAATCAAATAGTTTATTGATTTGAAGATCAAGAGGTGGTTGGATCTAAGCTTTGAACTTCACATCCATCTATCTAAGAGGTGTGTTAGTTCGTTGTTTAAGTTTAAGGTGAATTAAGAGGTGCTTCCAAGAACAACAAGAGATCTAGAAGGAAAACCGGCTTCTTTTCATTAAGAGGTTTGACAATCTCTTTAGCTAGGTAAAAGATCTTTATCCTCTCTAACAATAAGTTAGATGAGATTTATTTATTTTATTTAGTGTACATTAGGTGCTTGATGAAACTCTTAAGAGATAATCTTGCTTGCGATTGTTATATAAATAAGGTCATTTGTGTATTGAGTCAAGTGGTAATAGAAAAAATTTTAAATTCTCACTATATAGGCATATACATGAAATCCCAACATATCTTTTCCTCTCATTCCCTTCCCCTTCCTCTACGAGCATTGGTTCTGAAACACAGCCTAAGTGAACTTAATTAATTCTCTCTGAATATATTATCATAAGCTGAACTATCGGAACCTAACACCAAATTTTGACACTTCTGCTCAGTGTTCTACAACACTGAGACAATCTGCTTTGTATCTGTTAAGCATCGTAAAGTTATCTCCTTTCGTCACTCCTTAGTTCGCCTTCGATCCAAGCTTTAGATCACTTGAGAGGGTGAGAGAGATGTGGAACAAGTGTGTAAAACTTGGATAAAACCCAAATGATATGGTGGCTGTTGCTCCCCTCTCCTTAATAGGCATTTCTGTGGATTTTGAAGGGAGCCAGAGACAAATCGGGAAATTACTCTCTCAAAATCTTGCAAAGTTGGCAGAATTGAGCCTGTCGGCTCCCCGCCAGGAAAAGGTTCTGACTTCTAGCGGCCCGCGGAGTCAGTCGTGGTGGCACGCTAAAGGCTCAGTTTGAAGTATTTTAGGAGTTTGTTTGTCTTCAGCCAGGTAGCCCTTATGAAAATTTTATATATATTAGGAACCCTTATGAAAATTTTATGTATATATTTTTACAAATGACAAAATGTATTTTTTAGAAAAAATTTAATATCATATTTATTCTCTAAATTTAAAAAGTCACGTACTAATTTTCAGTCGGTTTGTTTAAATTATTAAGTGCCCAATTTCATCTTTTACTTTTTTTATTAAAATATATTCATTTTAAATTTATGAAGTTTCAATTGTATTTTTATTAAAAATTTAAAAAAGTATGTTACATGTGTTGGATAAATATTTTATATTCTAATTTATTAATTTATGAAAACAAATCAATTATAAATTATCGCGAATTTGAATTAAACAGTCCGGATTTAAAACTCAAAGATTGAGTTACTTTACTGGATCTGAATTCCAAACATATCTTATTTTCTGAACTCAGAAGTACTTTGTCAAATATCTCTTCTGGGAGGGGAGTCATTATCTTGGCCCAATTACTCGAGTTCTTTTTTGGGCTTGGAAATAATTTACCAATGTATCTGATACACTATTTTAGTAAATCAACTAATTAAAGTTAATTACCACAAGCTGGTAGTACAAACTCTACTTAATTTAATTATCACAATAAACATCCAACATGAACAGCATATATAAGATAATATTCAACATTCAACATATATATATATTTATATATATATAAAGAGAGAGAGAGTTGGGCTACAGTGTTATGCATATATAGTGTCATTCTGTGCTATGCAATTGTTGATCGTTAGATAACTTCAAGATTCGTGCAAGAATTTTAATGTTGATTAATGTTACCGGAGGCAGACAGAGACAGAAATCAATAATTAAACCTTTCTCTTTCTTGCGATGTCTGTCGCCCTCCCTTTGAAGCTGCTCTCTCTTTTTCTCTTGCGTTTGAAGGAGCAGCCCCTCTCTCTCTCTCTCGTGGTTGTGTCTGTGACATTTGTTGAATAGTTTGTGAGCTTCATGAAGGGGCTGGGGTTTAAAGGAGCAACAGGGCTGGACCGCCGAAGGGGTGTGGGTCCTGTGGGGGCTGGAGAGTTCGAGGGGTAGAGAGCATGGGGGCTGGAGGGGTCGAGGGGTAGAGCTCGAAGGGCTGGAGGGCCGGTGATGCTGGCAACTTGAGGCAGGGAGGACTTGTCTCTCTTCTTTTGAATTTGGAAGGCTACAGGGAGGAGACGAAGAGGAAAAGACAAAAAATAAAAAATTGATTGTTTTGCCGATTAACGGAGAGGCTATTTGTTTAAGTTTCCGTCTGTTTTTCATGCAGCGAATTATTTTGTACGTCTCTTAAAGTCGATCTGACGATTAATAAGTGCATAACACAAGATAGCACTATATATGCACAATATAACTCATAGCACCGTAGCCCAACTCTCTATCTCTCTCTCTCTATATATATGCATAATTCAACAAATATTCAACAAATATAATTCAATATTAAAACAACCAACCATCTTATTCATTATGGGTTGCAGTTTATAGTTAATTCAATATCCATTTACAAATTTAACAAATATAACTCAATATTTATTTACAATTGTAACAAATTAAATCCAACCAACCATAATATTCTCTCTACGAATATACAATAAATTAACCAATGCAATAAAATAATAATACAATGCTTGAGTAAAATCAACAAGGAGGCTTATCAGCAGGAGGAGGCAGTATTGTTGCCTCTGTACTATTACCATTCTTTGTTATAAACACAGTATCCATTCCCCATATTGTGTGTTGTTCATAGTGACAGTGCATGAACCAAACACCTAATTTAATTGAAAAACAAAAATATATGTTGACAGTTAGTTGTCTGAATTTGTAACAGTAGCTAATCTACTATTTCATTAATTTTGCTGATCTACATAATTAGTCCGGATCATATATCTAATCAAATATTGCTAAACAAGCCATTCTCATTGTAGTTGTGTAACACCATTGATTGTCCAAATTAAATCAATAGAAAATATTCAATAAATTTTGATATTTAAATAAAAGGAAAAAAGAATAAACTCACCCGGATTAAGTGCCCTAAAGCGGATGGTTGCCCAACCGTTCTTCGGCACACCCAAAGTGTTCACAAATGGAGGATCAACCAAGTTGTAACTGAGAGGATCTGTTGTGTTGTTGAAGTTGCCGGTTCCACTTCCAATGAAATAGAAGCTGTGGCCGTGCAAGTGTATTGGATGGGTAACCTGTCCGTCTACTAAGTTAGTTCCCTGAAACACAATCTCCACGGTCGAGTTATACTCGAGCACTCTCATTTTTGTCGATTTATCAACCAATTTGAGGTTCAATCCTTGGTTTTGTGCATCAGCAAAATCAAAGAAGAGCGGTGGTTGGTCAGGAAAGTCAGTGGTGTACACACCGGCAATAGAATTGTAGTACGCATCTAGCACATCAATTTTGGTTTCTGGGGCTAGGAAACTAGCATTGTTCATACTGGCAGCAAACCTAGTACCATTTGGGCCAGCGCATGAGCTGTTAGGGCACAATTGTTCATTTGTAGATAACGTGATATACATTTTGACATCGACAGCTTGGGTTAAGAGAGCTGGGTCATCTGAGTTGGCCAGTGAGCGAAGACCTTTAGTGAACGAAGCTGATGCATTAGTGTCGTTGGATTTTGGTAAGGAGCTGAAAACTGGTGTTATTGATCGCGCGGACTGATTAGTTTTGTATTCTAGAATAGCCACGGCTGTTCTGTTATCTCTAGTGGCGTTTGGACTTCCATCAAAGTATAGATTCGTGATGATGTAATAACGGAAGGGGGAAGATGAGTTTTGCAATTGATTGGCCTCTAAGAGGAGGTCCATTGTTTGGCCCGGGGCGATCATGATAAATTCATTCACATAAGGCTTCGTATAGCTGGCGTCGGTTCCAACTACCGTAACATTGTGGTTGGAAACCTTAAAAAGGAAACTATTTTCCATGGCTGAATTTATTACACGGAGTAGGTACACTCTGCCTTGTTCGACTTGTACCTTAAAAGTTTCTGTAACAAAAATAAAAATGAAAGATATATGTAGTTAGATCATGTTATATTAGAAAAATATAATAAATTTGGTTGCTAATGGTGTTTAAATTGATAAAGTAACAAACATTTTCAAAGAGAATCTCCATCTTATGAAGCATTAACGACTTGCATTATAAATAAACAACTTGCTTTTCCGCGAAAAATAAATTACCATTTGATGAGCATGGCTGGAAGTCACCAGGCTGTCCATTGATGGTGTTGGCATCAGATAGATCGAATTGACCACCATTGTCAAGTGCAGTTCGGTACATATCTGTTGTGTTTCTGTTCCACCACTCTCCTAGAATCAGCGTGAATTCTTTATGGGGTTTTTGGAAGGGAAAGGTGGTACCAAGCTTTGGGTAAATTACAATAGCACCATGAACAGTAGCACGATCAAATTCGCTATGTGCGTGCCACCATAGCGTGCCTTCTTCTACCGTAAGTTGGATCCGTTGTGTGTAGTTGGCTCCTGGTTGGATGGGGCATTGAGTAATGTATTCTGGTCCATCTGACCATGGGTCCCTCGGCTGCATTACACCATGCCTATAGAAATTCGATGAATACATGTTAGTCTTGCTTGGCTTCTAATAAATCCTTAATTAATAGTGCAAATAAAATATTCTTTCTGTATAGTACCAGTGGATGGTGATATTCTTGTTCCCTCTGTTGATGACCTTGACATAGACTGTGTCACCTTTGCGAGCGGTGATAGTTGGTCCCGGATATGATCCATTGACAGTTAGCATGCTCTTTGTATGATTGCAGAGCCGGGTGTAGGTAGCTTCTTGAATCTGTTTAAGGGAAACCGACAAAGTAAAGATTAGAAATTACTTAATTAATCCTTGAATTGGTTCCATACACAGCTTTTTATAATTATATAATTATCAATCGGGTTTCAAGAGGATGCAGGTAGCAAGTTATATTTTTCATGTCCTATATTTCTTTTAAAGATTTTATTTATTTATTTATTCAACTATATAACACAGTAAAAAATTTAAAACAAAATAACAATTATACCAGACATTGTGATTTGTGATAGTAGAAAAAAATACTTACAACAAAGGTACGGTGATGAATCTTGGCCTCACAAGGGATGGAGAACAAACAACATAGCATTATACCAACAGTTATTGGCCATAATGAGAAAAGCTTACTAAAAAACATGATGCTTGAAAATTTAAAATAAACGAAAAGAAATATTGCTCAATATTTTGGTGGGTTGTTTCCTTCCTCTGAGGAGACTGTTAGAGCAGTAATAAATTGTTTGGTTTAGTGAGGTTTGGAGGACATGCATTGATGGTTTTTATAGGAAGATTTTATTTTATTTTATTGTTTGAAGAAGAAAGGTAGGATTCAAAGTCCCTATTTGTTTTATTGATGTGAAGGTTTCAATGTCCCTATTTGCTTTATGCATGACTTGGACTTGGATTTTTTAATTATATACCCTTTGCCTGGCAAATAAGGATAATAATGATGAATGTAAAGTTGAGTAAATGAAGCAACCTTTTGTGAATTAGCACTCATCTAATTTTGTCAGCCTTCAAAAAAGTAACCTTTTATCGAACTTTTTTCAACCTTTAGTCTAAAGTTGTGTAAATAAGGATATATACGCAATCACCTTTTGTCAACCTTTAAAAAAGCAACCTAATTTAGCTCATAGACCATTACTTAGAAAAAAAATGCTCATAGACCATTACGTATGACTTGTGAGTAATTAATGTTTGTTTGACACGCATCATACTTAGAAAATTTAATTAAAAAAATAAGCATAAGACCATTACTTATGAATTGTGAGTAATTAATGTTTGTTTAATTGGTCACCGGAGGTCACATGACTTTGTAGTATCTCCCCATTGAAATTTTCAATGTTGTTTTCTATCTCTGATCATATTATTTACCATTGAAATTTTCATTGAAATTTCAGATTAAATATCAGTTTTCTAATCAAATAGTCTAACAGTTTTTTATTATATGCATCTTTTTTATATTTTCTTACATTTATAAATCTAAGTTTATTTATATATGTACTCAACACACTTATTGGATACACGATTTTCTGATTGCTTATGACTTACTTTCCATTAAATGTCATATAAAATTTTTTTGGATTGATTCTTAATTGATTAACCATGTTTTCATTTCTTTCCATTTTTTATGTCACTTAAGAAATATTTTTTTGTAATTTAAACAAGGAGATTGATAATTGTACCTCAAACAAAATCCCCGAGCGTGTCCCCCAAGAAGTTTAGCATAATTTTTTTTCCAATGTTATCTAACTTATATTTATAGCGCTAATATCTAAACATTTAAAGCTATGTTTATAACATTTTACAATGCTACTCGCAAGCATTTAAATCTATATCTGCAAGCATTAAAATTCTAAATTTGTATAGTTTTAATTTCTAACTACTTTTGTTTTCAAGGCAAAAACAGAAAGATTCATTTCACCTATTTTTTTTATTTTTTTCTCTTATCATTCTCATTCATTTTCTCGACGATCCATGATTAATTTTGCGAATCTAAAAATATGAACGTTTCTTTATCCAATATTATGTTTCAAATGAAATCCATGAAGAATAACATTCGAGTTATATTTGTGTCTTGATTTTTTTACCACTTTAAATCATTGTGACTTTCAGTTTTTTTTTTCTTCAAAACAATTTAAACCTCTGTTTACAAGCATATAAACCTCATGTACAAATAATTTAAACCTCAATAATAACACTTCAAAGCATATAAACCTCAAAAATAACACTGCATTTGCAAAGCTCATGTATAAAGCATATAAACATTATGTACAAAGCCTTGGAAATTTTAATGGTTGTAGATTAAGATTTAAAAATTTAAAATTTAAAGTGCTTGTTAAAATTACTCAAAAATATTTCTTCATAGATCTTATTTGAAAGATAAAATCAAATAGAAAATATTCGTATTTTTAGATTCTTAAAATTCATCATGGATCGTCGGAAAAATAAATTATAATTATTAGAAAATAAATAAAAAAGAGTTGGTGAAAATAATATTTTCTTTTTATGCTTGAAGACAAAATAGTTGAGAGTTAAAACTGTCTAGAAATGCTTTCAGATATAAGTTTATATGCTTGCGAGTAACATTTTAAAATGTTATAAACATAGCTTTAAATGTTTGAATATTAGCGCTGGAAATGAAAGTTAGATAATATTATAAGGTTTTTTCTGTTAAACTATTTGGAGGACACGCTCGGGTATGATGGCTCGGGGTATTAGAACATTTCTCTTTAAACAAATAGTATAGATTGGAGATAAGAAGAAGAGATTGGAGATGTGGAGAAAAAAATACCTCAGTGTGTAGAAGAGATATATTATCTTTCACACATTGGTGGTTGTATATAGAAAAAACACCTCATCGTGTGGAAGAGAGATATTCTCTTCTCAAATATAGAGAGAAGACTAGAAGAGAGATGTCTTTTGAGAGTTGAACAAAATTAAGGAATATGATCAAATAAGGAAGTCTGCGCATATATATTGTTCCATTTTATTTTCTATTTTCTTAACAGTAAGGAATGAATTATATAGAAAGGTCACACAGAAGATATTATTTGAAGTAACACAATTTTTCAGTGTTATCTTCAAAATTTCAGTACAAATAAATTTAAATATCAAATATATATGAAGCATTCAATGTTAATCAAGTAGAAATTACGATCCGACTTGTTGAAACGGAAATTTTTAGTTTTTCAAATTTATGTTTCAATTTTCATGTTTTAATATCTTTCATAGAAATCATATTCTTCACTAAATGTTTATATTTGTTTTCATTTTTTTGGATCATTAAGGCAATAATCAAGATGATCAATAAAATAATTTTCAACAACAGAGGAGATTACAAGAGATTTAAATAGGCTTTGAGATTTCTTGGTTATAATTAATTATATTTTTTTAGTTATAAATTATAAGAGTAGATCATGAGGCAATGATTTAGATTAATATTTTATATATTTTTATTTAATGTAATTTTTAACCAAACACCTTATAAATTTATTTGTTGATGACCTTAAGTTTATTTTATTACAAAGAAGTGCATTACTATAAATATTTGTAAGCATAATTAAATGTTATAAGATTAATGAATTCAGACTCCAATTAATAAAATACCAAAATAAATCATCTTAATATTTAACCAAAATAGTCAAGTTATTATACTTTAATATGAGCAAACTAATGATGAGTTTGGCTAGTATAACATCGGTGTCATTTCAACCTATATAACACCAACTCTAAAATCTATTAAATCAACTTCAAATGATGAATCCAAACCGTTCAAACCAATCTACTTCATTAGTTGTGTGTTTACATGCAAAATTTATTACTTTTGAATTTATTTAGTATTAAGTCAAGCGGTCAAATGTGTGAGTTTTTATGTTAATTTTAATACATTAATTTTTCAATATTTTTACTGCTTGATTTGATACTAAAATAACTTGAAAATATAAAAAAAAAATTGTATGTAAACGCATCACTCATAATATAAATCGGTTTGAACGGTTTAGATTAGTCATTCGAAATCAATTTAATAGGTTTTAGAGTTTGTGTTATCTAAATAGATCATTACACCTATTGTTTCTAGGCGCCGCATACTATTTTATTTGAACAATTAAACCTTTGAAATTTTCACTTACGTCTTTTACTATATATAAAATGAACACGGTAATTTGGTATGAAATAAGTCAAATACAGTAGGCATTGGAACTAAGTCAAATACTAGGTATATATATACATTTATTTTTCCTTAGCTAAGCAGCCTAAGCTATACTTGAACAAGAGAAAAATCACCATATGCATGCATCTCAAGCTTCACAGCATCACCACCGATACATTAGACACAAAAAAGATTTCTTCCCTGATACTTTTTTTTATGGTTCAGATTTGTCTGCAAACAGCGATTTTCAATAAATAAAAAAATAGTAAAAAAAATCTAAAAAATGTAAAATTTGGTCTCTGAACACATATTAATATGGACAACAAGGTGAACGGTTTGGATCGGTTATTTGGACTCTGAATCACGTGATTTATAGTCCAATGTACAAAAAAGACTATATATTGCAATGTACCATAGCCCATCTCTCTCTCTCTCTCTCTATATATATATGCTGACACTATACATCAGGGTTCTAAATAGCAACGCTATAGTATTTTTGGACCATAAAAGCTATGACACTATTAATGCTATTTAAACCTTTGCTATGTATACAAGATTTTTTAACTGTTCTACTGTGACAAAATAAACGATATTTAAACCACTGCTATGTATACATAATTAGAGATTTAGCAGACAGGTAAAAAAACCAAATAACATACAATCTTAAGCTTAAATATAGGCTACCAATACCTATTGCCAAGCAAAGACTTCTACCTAAACAAGAAGAACTACTTCAAATATATACTAGCTAAGCTTCTAGAACAGATGATTAAAGCATAATTAATTGGTATATTTTGGATATTACTCTGATTATAATAACAAAAATAAGTATATCCATTGTTATATTAAGCACGTAGATATCTTAGTTCACCAACGGCGATGATTAAAAGATGAAATTTAGGATTGAATATCAGTCATTCTATCAAATAGTTTGTATTTTTTTTCTATGCATCTTTTTGATGTTTTATTACATGTAGAAGTCTAAATTTAATTACATACATACTTGCCACAAGTTTATATAGTTTGTATTCTTTTGATCTCGATTTCTTTCCATTTTTCAAATATCATTTAAGGAATTTTTAGATTGATCCATAATTGATTGGTTGTCCTATTAATTTATTTTCATTTTTTTTTATATCATTTAAGGAATTTAAGGAATGTTATTTTTAAGCTCTACTTCGATATGCATAAAAGTTGGTAGCTTAAATCGATCAATTTCAGTTGGTGTATATTAATTTTGGCGTGCATTTTATACAATTTTCATTTTTTTTCAGCTGGTTCGTGGTTGTTGAGGAATTATAAAAAAGATTCTAGAACCGTCCAAGAAGAATAGTCTAACTCTCCTATCACATTTTTGTACGGGAGATATATAAGATTTACTTTTCCATACTAATAGTATAATCTATTTTTTCAAACAAAAGAAACAAAAACAAAAATTGTTGAGCTTGCAATTGTGTCCTTCTTCAAAGCTAAATAATATATTTTTTTTAACAGGAGATATATAATATTTTCTACGTATCTGAGTGGAGAACGGAGTAGGTCTGATCCGCATTAAAATTTGTGTGCATAAAAATTGAAGCAGATACATACATAGTTTAAAGCAGACTGTATGTATCTTAATACAAATCAGACAGTGATTAAAACCATCAAACTAAAGTAGATTTGATAGACATCGAATCTAATTTGAACTCTAAATCCATGAACTAGTAAGTCTATTGTTAGGTGGTACTGTTGCACTGAAAAAATAATATATAGAAAAAGAATGGTATAAAGAAAGAGCATGCAACAAGTGTTTTTAAGAGGCTACGGTACTTTGTTCCAAAGAATGCAACATGCACGATCATGACATGCATGCATGACATGAGTGAGGCTACAGCACTTTGTTCCATGTCTTGTTATGAATTAATTATATATATGTTTGAAAATTTCAAACAATTGATTTGAACAGTTAAAAATAATCTCCATATAACAATGTATTTGAAGATCAAATTTTATATTTTTTTTAGAATTCATTTACTATTATTTAGATAGTTAGAATACCATATGATAAAAAGATTTTGAACTATCCAAAAATAGTAATTTTCGGATGAAAATCTGCTCTTTTTTCGGAGAAAAATGAGCACTCTTCTCTTAGAGACAGGAAGAGAGAAAAGAGATTGAGGAGGGTCTTTCTATTCTCAAGAATAGAAGGAGATTTCGTTATATAATTTTCAACCTATCTAAAATAATAATAAAATAATTTAAAAAAATATAAAATTTAATCTCCAAGTAAATTTGTATACGAAGATTATAGATGAATCGATTGTGTCTTCCAAATTACATAACACAACCTCACTCAAGATGACATTATTAATGCTAAAAGGAGATTAAAAAATAAAGCATGTCTGTCCAGATGCCCGATAATTTACGTACGTACATGTTTCTTTCGGAATTGGATTTTGTTCAAATGGCTATGGAGAAATTTATTTAAAGTCAGATTTAAACCATCAGTTCTATACTGAGATTCATGTGAACAAATGTTTAACTTAAGGGACAAATTTGAAGCTTCTATTATATTTCTTGAATATTCAAAACAAGAACTTGTGGACTACAAAAAATAAAATGGAGCCTAATAATTGTACCCTAAATACCTCAAATAAAATCTCCGAGCGTGTCCCCAAGTGGTTTAACAGAAAAAACTTCCAGTGTTATCTAATTTTCATTTTCAGCGCTAATATCCAAATATTTAAAGTAGTCAAACCCAGATTTTCAGCCCATGCAACAAGTCAAAGTACCCATGCAACAAATATTTTTACCCATGCAATAAATCCAGATTCTAGTAGTGTGTATAGTTTTAACTCCTAGCTACTTTTGTTTTCAAACCAAAAATAGAAGAATTCTTTTCACCCACTTTTTTTAATTTTTTCTCTGATCATTCTCATCAATTTTCTCGACAATCCGTGATGAATTTTGCGAAGCTAAAAATATGAATGTTTTTTTATCCAATTTTCGCTTTCAAATGAGATCCATAAAGAATAACTTTCGAGTTATATTTGTGTCATAATTTTTTTTACCACTTTAAATCTTTGTGACTTTCAGTTTTTTTTTTTTTTTAATTTTGCTTCAAAATAATTTTAACTTATGTTTACAAGCATATAAACCTCATGTACAAGCACATAAACCTCATTAATAACACTTTAAATCTCTAAAATAAAACATATAAACCTAATGTACAAAGAATTAAAACCTCAACAATAACACTGCATTTACAAAGCTCATTTACAAAGCATATAAACCTCATGTAGAAATAATTAAAACCTTAACAATAACATTTCAAAGCATATAAACATCAACAATAACACTGCATTTACAAAGCTCATTTACAAAGCATATAAACCTCATGTACAAAGAATTAAAACCCTAACAATAACATTTCAAAGCATATAAATCTCAACAATAACACTTCATTTACAAAGCATATAAACCTCATGTACAAAGCCTTAAAAATTTTAATAGTTGCAGACTGAGATTTAAAAACTTGAAAATTTAAAGTGATCATAACATTTACTTTTAAAAAAAACAAATTACTTTAAAATTACTCAAAAGTATTTCTTCATGGATCTTATTTGAAAGATAAAATCAAATAAAAAGCGTTCATATTGTTAGATTCGTAAAATTCATCACAGATCATCAGAAAAATAAATTATAATGATCAGAGAAAAAATAAAAAAGAGTGAGTGAAAGGAATCTTTTCATTTTTGGATTGAAGACAAAAGTAGTTAGGAGTTAAAATTATGCAGATTTAGAATTTTAATGTTTTCAGACAGAGGTTTATATGCTTGTGAGTAGCATTATAAAATGTTATAAACATATAGCTTTAAATGTTTTGATATTAGCGTTGGAAATTGAATTTAGACAATATTGGAAGTTTTTTCTGTTAAACTACTTGGGAGACACGCTCGAGTATGATAGCTCGGGTACCAGAACATTTCTCAAATAAAATAACAATTATTTCAGACATTGTGAATTGTGATAGGAGAGAAATCACTTACAAGAAAGGTATGTTGATGAATCTTGGTCCCACAAGGTATGATGATGAATCTTTGACCATAACTAGAAAACTTACTAAAAACATGGTGCTTGATAATTAAAATAAACCAAAAGCAATACTGCACAATATTTTGTTGGGTTGTTTCCTGCTTCCTCGAGGAGACTGTAAGGTAGGGAACATGCAATGATGGTTTTTATATAAAGGAAGGAAATTAATTTGGTTTATAAGTGAGCTTGAGAGAACATGCAATGATGGTTTTTATATAAAGCAAGAAAATTAGAACCCTTTTATTTCCATTATTCCAAAAACATTACTATCAAGTGTGGTGGCCCACTGCCCATTGACTGTTAATATTCTAACTATATTTTATATAAACCCACTTGAATCACTTTTTTTATATATTGTAAAGAAAATGCTACAGCTCTACCTATGACTTCAATTTGGATTTCTACATGGAATCAAATCTTCTCCCACAGATTGGGTAGGAAATTCCTACAAACAAAGTCAATCCATCCATCTATTTTATATCTGCTTCAATTTGAATGGCTATATTAAAGAATAGAAAGTATTTAAGTTTTAAAAAAATATAATCAACATTTAAATATGACAATTTAGATGAAAACTAATATAAAATTGATGTGAAAATTGGTTATTTGCAACTATAAAACTTTCAAATTTAAAAAATATCATCTTGAAATTTGAAATTGTAATAATGCCACTCTAAATTTCATTAATTTTTAATTTTATCACTCCAAATAATAAAATACTAAAACACTCTTCCTTCTTCTCTTTTTCTTCTCCTGCGCGCATTCTCTTCTTTTTTATATTATTTTTTCATGGCCACGCCCATGTCGAAAAAAAGCTCTCAAATTATTCAAGAAGCAGTTGCTTTTCTTCTCTGATAAACGTGCACCGAATTATATTAAAAATAGAACAGACACAAAATAAGCTACTGTTGACCGCAAGCATATAACGTAGTAAATAAATTCATTGGAGATTTTAATGTCAAGAGCCAAAAAGAACAGACCCTGTCAAACTGGTAAATACTAGAACAACGTTGTTACTCGTTACTGGCTTCTTCATATGTTCTAAAAAGCCGTAATTTTTGCTTTATAATTTGAGAGCTTCTTTTTCTCATTTTCGACATGATTATAGTCATAAGAGAAGAATATAAAGAATAACAGGAGCTAGGAGAAGAAGAAGAGGAGAAGAAATGAGGTATTTTAGTCATTAATTATTTAGAGTGATAAAATTAAAAATTAATGAAATTTAGAGTGATATTATTACAATTTTAAATTTCAGAATGATATTTTTCAAATTTTATGGTTTTAAAAATAATTAATTTTTTTCAAAATTGATAGATATACTAACTCCGGTCATTTTTATTAATAACCAAAAAAAATATTTTTTACCAAAATAACCACAAAATCTGAGTTTTTTCAAATATAACCAAACCGCCAGGGTTGCTGGCGGTCCACTTCTATAGTGGACCACCAGGATCCCTGGCGGTTTGCTATTTAACTTTCTTTTTTTTTAGAAATCTGATTTTTTTTCTTAATATTTTCATTTGTGAAAGTTTTAGTTTTTTTTTTTGTTTAGGGTATTTGGGATATTTGTCAAAAAATTAAGGACTTGGCCTTTATGTTGGTCTTTTTTTTTCAGTTTTTATAATATATGTATAATATATACATATATAAATACAAACATACCAGCCATTTTTATTAATAACCCAAAAAAAAAATTTATCAAAATAACCCAAAAATCCTGAGTTTAACATAACTGTAGTTCTAAAGTAGTCTAACAAGTAAAATTCACGAATACAATTAAAGTTCAATGATACAACTGAAGTTCACCAATATTCACAACTTAGTTCAAACCAAACAGAATAAGTTCACCCAAGCAAAATAATAAGTTCATCTTTTACGACGTCGGAATAAACCCAATAGACGAGAAGATTTTCTGGTGCCAGCTGCAGGTGCGGCAGTACTTATAGACCCTTGGCTACTAGATGATTGGGTCGCAAGAGGTGCTTGTGTTCTACCAGTTGCTTCAGTAACAACTCTCGCATTTTCTCTTTCATTGTGTTCGTTTATGGCATCTGAAAATAACAATAGAATTCAGTTATTAATATAATAAAATCATAAATTAATTTCGAAAAATGCTACATACCTGCCCTGCGCCTGTCAGAAACTGAACGGCGAACCTGATTTCCCGATGGCCTCCTACCACCCATCTCGTCCATGGTCATTATAGCACGTTTGTGTCTCCTCCTCCCCTTCCTTATCCATCCTTCTGAAGGGAGTATTCTATCACCGACATACGCAGGCCACTCATGCTGGTTGGAATAAGAATGGAAAGATCCACCCCAAGTAGAAGCAAGGTAATCGGTACGATACATGTCAGCGACATAGTGATCCTCGCAGAAGTTTCTCACTCGACATACTACCATCACATGACTACAAGGTATGTGTGTTAGTTGGGGTCCTTGGCATGTACAGGTCACCTCTCTTGCCTCTCGAAATTGCATTACGTACTTGAAAGCCCTCTTCACAAACTCTATAGTGCCATCTGGTCTACGACTGGAAGGAACGTACTCATTTGGATTGTGCACTTCGAATTTTGTACCATCATTACCCATCGGGATCACGGTCAAGTTGCACCTTTGTTCCTGTGTTTTCTTAGTTTTTCCTCCACCCTTGTTGAAAATGACTGATTCATCCTTATTAATTCTGTGGCCTTAGCACGCCGTTCCTGAAATCAGGTATTTAACTTGTAGAAAGTGTCTTCTACAACTGCAGCCACAGACAACGTCTGGCTCTCCTTGAAGACTGCATTCAGGAGTGGTGGTACCCCTGGCTGTCATAAGCCGAATTGTCATAACCTGAAGGTCCAGCCCCAGCCGCACTAAAAGGTCTAGCCCCAGCCTGGGGAACCCTCCTGGAATATAACTCTATCATCGCAACTCCCCTAGACTCAAATTGTTGGTACACAGCCTTCCACAACTCCTCATCTGTTATAGGAAAACTCACAAAGTAAGGTCTACCCCCCCCCCCCAACCGGTTGTGTGTCAATTCGGGTAGCCAAATCTAAGTCATACTGGTTGGGGTTTACACCAGTCTTTTCATATACTAGTTGCTTAAGTTCAATAAATATGGTTCTTTCATTAACCTGCAAGCCGAATGAGGCATCTTTCGAGTAATACACACCATCTACACCCTTAGTTAGCTTACCGCCCACGTATAGTGCAACCAGCATTTTTTCCTTCACAAACTACATTTAAAAAAAAAATTCATAAGAATTGCAGTATAATAGATTCATTCTTTTTTTCAATTTAAAAGTTAATTATAATATTAATTAAAGACTAATTTATAGTATTTACAGACTGCGGGTATAATAATTATTAATTAAAAATTTAATAGAAAATAATTAAATAAAAAATAAAATACCTGTAGCAATCGCCTCTAAATCGTCTAAAATCGCTTCAAAATCATCAAAATCGCTCTCTCTTTCTTCTCTGTGGTTTAACAAATGAATACAGTGCGTGCTGGAGAGAGAAAGCGTGTAAGACAGCTAGTGGACCGCCAGGGATACTAGCGGTCTGGTCTGCATAAAAAATCAGATTTCTAAAAAAAAAAAAAAATTAATAGTAGATCGCCAGGGATCTTGGTGGTCCACTATAGAAGTGGACTGTCAGCAACCCTGGCGGTTTGGTTATATTTAAAAAAACTCAGATTTTATAATTATTTTGATAAAAAATATTTTTTTTGGATTATTAATAAAAATGGCCGGACTAACTCTCTGTGCAGAAATTTTCTGCGGATTGGAGAACAAGTGATTTGATTCCTTCTATGTACCCTTTTCCTTGCAAATAATAATGAATAGTGTAAAGTGTGTCAATAAAGTAACCTTTTATCTGCGCATGTATCATCCTTATAAAATTTATTTAAAAAATGTTCATAAGACCTAGTACCAAGTACCTCACCAGTCACCAATAAAATAATGTAGTTTTCTTATTTACATTTTTTTTTTCTCGTTTCCTTTTGTCTTTTGTATCACCTGACAACCGCTAATTCCAAATCTGTCAATTTTTTAAAAATCTAATGCAAGAATCTTGTACTACAATATAAAATTAAGGTAGATCTGCCTCGACAGTCAACATTAAAGTAAAAACGAAATAATAAGAGAAACAAGAAAAATCAGAAACTATAGACGAAGATAAAGAATCAGTCAAGTGATTACGAGGTTGGTTAATTATATCAAATTGATTGTTTCTGAGGTTTTAGCAACTAAGTTATTTTTTAATTTTTAAAGTCTAAAAAGTGGAATCAAATATTAGATGTAATATGTTTTTGGAGATCAAATTTTATATTTTTTTTTATTATTTATTAAGCCACATTGAAAATCGTTGATTCAATGGTCCAGTCTGGTTTTACTTTTTTGTTAAGTCTCCATTGAATCAGTGATTTTCAAAGTGGCTTAATAAATAGTAAAAACAATTTCAAAAAAATATAAAATTTGGTTTCTGAGCACATTTTAATACGGAGATCGCATCTAACTGTGTGGATCACTTTTTGAATTTTGAAAATTAAAAAACAACTTAGTTGTACGGAATCTTAGAAACAATCAATTTGATATTAGCTAACCTCAGTAATTACTTTGTGTTTGTTATATAAGATAATGTGAGATAAATATATATATATATATATATATATATATATATATATTATAACTTGAATCATTGCCATTTAAGTTATAAATTCCATCTTCCCATTGCATCATGCAGGTATATTGGACAACTGACGTAGAAGGCAATCCATTTTTTTCCTAATATAATCAGAAGATACATACAAAGAAAACTACAGATCAGAAATGAATCTATTCCAAAACTATGTAAGTTTGTAAAAGTTAAAATAAAAAATAACAGAACATGTTAAACAGAATTCTCACCATCCTAACAAAATCTAAATCAAATTAATTAGTTGAAAAGTAAAATTATAAATATATATTGTGTAAAGTAGCTAGAGAGAGTCTCTTTGTCCTTCAAAATTCCACCCTTGTAGATCAGCCTTTGTTGCTCAGCCGATATGTCACATCTAGTTTTCTTTTTCTTTTTTTGAGTAAGAATAGGAGTCATGATTCAATTTTATTAACCACAATTAGTTACATAGTTTCAAGATTTAGAGAGAAAACCTATGATATATTTACAAGTGGAAAAGAATAAAAAAATTACTAGAAAACATAGGGAAACAGAAAAAAGGAGAATAGGAAAGTTTCAAAATTGATACTGTTCACCATCCGATATCCAATATTGAAATGTGTGAGAACAAATTTTACAATTTCTGGAATTTTTTTCCTAGTTGTTTATGATTTTTTAAAATCATTGTTTTTTAATATAATTATGAATCGTTAAAAAATAACAATTCTAAACAATTCTAAACAACTAGTAAAAAATCTGCAAAAAATAAAAAATTTGATCTTCAAGCGCATTTCAATATGGATATCATATTGAGCAATTTGAACCTTGACAACAACACGGAACGGCGTAAAGTGTCAAATGACCCGTGCTTTATAAAGCACCTCCATCCCTATATATTTCCAAATTTCCAGTTTTGTAGTGGTAGTTGCTTTTTTGTTGTGATATTATTAATTTGATAATATTATTTGTTGTAATTTGAATGTTAACTTAGACGTAGTCCTCATAACCTAGCTAACTTGGCTATTTAAATTTTCAAATTCACGAAGAAAAACAATGGAAAGAATTTACCCTAAAAAGAAAAATAATAGTAAGAAGCCAAGAACCATATTACAGAATATTTCGTAACACGCATGTAGAAAGCAACGCTCTGAAAATTACGGCCAGCGTGCCAAACAAATTTTATTTCAAATCCAACCATAATATATGGGATGGGCCACGTTATTTCATGGAGTAAAATGAATTGGTGTTCCACGCCGCTATATTTTTATTTTGAAAATTCAAACAACCGATTCAGATTGCTCAACATAATCTCCATATTAATATGTCCTGGAGATCAAATTTTATATTTTTTGGAATTTTTTTATTATTTATTATGCCATTTTGAAAATCGCCGATCCGATAGTCCAGAAATTTTTACTGTTTTTTATTGTTCACCCAGATTTTTAGATTTTCAAAGTGATCTAATAAATAGTAAAAAAATTTCAAAAAATATAAAATTTGATCTCCAAACACATATTAATATGAATAACAAGATTAACGGTTTGGATCAGTTATTTGGACTTTGAATCGGTGATTTATAGTCCAATGCACAAGGGTGTCTATGCATTGCAATGCACCATAGCCCATCTCTCTCTCTCTCTCCCTCTATATATATATATATATATATATATATATACATAGGGATGGGGTATGCTACTCCATGGAGTAAAACGCGTTTGTATTCCATGCTGTATTTTCATTTTGAAACTTCAAATGACAGATCTGAATCATTAGATGTGATCTCCATATTGAAATGTGCTTGGAGACCAAATTTTATATTTTTTTGAATTTTTTTTTACTATTTATTAAGCATTTTTGAATATTGCTGTTTTGATGTGAACAAGAAAAAACAATAAAAATTTCTAGACCATTGGATCAGTAATTTTCAAAATTGCTTAATAAATAGTAAAAAATTCCAAAAAAATATAAAATCTGGTCTCCAAGCACATTTCAATATGGAGATTATGTTGAGCGGTTCAGATTAGTCGTTTAGATTTTCAAAATAAAAATATAGTGCCATGAAGCACCAACGCATTTTACTCCATGGAGTAGCGTAGCTAATCTATATATATTATCTATATATAATAGATAATATAGATAATATATATATATATATATATATATAGGGTTGGGCTATGGTGCATTGCAATGCATGGAGGGGTTTGTGCATTGGACCATAAATCTAAAATTCAAAATTCAAATGGCCGATCCAAACCGTTCATCTTGTTCTACATATTAATATGTGCTTGGAGACCAAATTTTACATTTTTCTGATTTTTTTTTTACTATTTATTAAGTATTTTACAAAATTGTTGATACAATGGTGGCTTAACAAAACAGTAAAATTAGCAGCCATCGTTGGATCAACAATTTTGTAAAATACTTAATAAATAGTAAAAAAAAAATCAGAAAAATGTAAAATTTGGTCTCCAAGCACATATTAATATGGAGAACAAGATGAACGGTTTGGATCGGCCATTTGAATTTTGAATTTTAGATTTATGGTCCAATGCATAAACCCCTCCATACATTGCAATGCACCATAGCCCAACTCTATATATATATATATATATATATATATATGAAGGATTTCATGATGCAGTAAGGCAATAAATTCAAAAATTTTAACCTTCTTACAAGCATCTACGGATCTACTTTATTATGTTAATTTTATTAAAGCAATTCAAATGCATGCAAATTGATATCTACTCATTCATTAATTGCAAATCTATTTACTAAAGGTGATTTAGATATACCTCTACCAAATGTCAATTTGGTAAATAGAGAGAAGTCGAATTCTCTTCTAGATCTCTTGGATACCTTCGTTTGTCGAAACGGACTCCTAGTGTTCACCTTAAACTAAACAAGAATTAGAAAGACCTTGCTAGAGATCTTAATATAATCTAAGCTTAGAACCTAATTAATAACCCTTCTTATTCTTCTAATAATTTCTCACTAGAGAAACCAATAATATGAGAGGAAAAGGGATGGCGACTAGGAGGGAGAGGAAAAGAAGGAAATAAATTTTCAGAAAATTTCTTTCTTCTCACATGTTGAATACCTTCTCTACCTCTTCTTATATACAAATATACTAGGGTTTCCATTGTGTAACCTTCCTAGTATAATTATCTTTATTAAAAGAGACAACCCTAGCCGCTGCTACATTGCGCACACAGTAACTGCCTCAACTCATATTCATTTTGGGTTTTAATAAACTTATGTTATAACAATGTTTTGCACATTATTAATTATGTGTCATGTATATTATACTATATAATATGCACCAACATCATATAAATAAAATATCATTCTTGTTTCTCGTTTAGTTGGTGTGACCTATATGGAGGATCTGTATTATGTTGGCAATGACATAAAACATTTTATTACCATAAATTATAAGCGGTATTCTAATTATACATTATAGTTACTCAAATAATATAGATATAAAGTATCTTTTTTTTTTATAATACATGATTCTTTAAAGTAACGTTACAAATAACATTACTTATGTCCATTTCTTGCCACATGATATTTTGAATAATATACAAAGTCGGACCGTATCATCTTTGTATTATATTCGTTTCTTGGTCTCTTAAGTAAATTATAAATATATAATTGCACTTCAGTTATATTGCATGCATTATAATTCTACTTTACCAAGGAGCCCATAAAACATCATCACTCATTATAAATGAGGGGCAATGATACCATTGACATGTAACTTTATCCCGCACAAGTAATATACAAGGAACTAATATTTTTATCATCACTTGTGATAAGCAGTTTTTAATACTAATTACATTATATATTTCTCATATGAAAATAAATACATCTCATATCTTAGAATTATGAGACACAATGAAAATATTAATGACACTAACATAACCCATATAATATTTTTATTAATTAGGTCTGTTCAATATATGAAACCTTTCATATACTCATGTTATTAAACGATAAGCCTTTATCAACATTTATAGAACTACAATGTATTTTAATCAACATGACAAACTTATCATGGTATATTAGTGTTCCATACTAATAACTAAGTTTGTGAACATTTTATAGATTTATGTTTGTCATCAAATATAGTTCTATGGTTCAAGACCAAGAGCATATTCTTGAACACTTCTATAGATAAACATAAATTTCATGGAACAAAATGCATATAACATCCAATTCATAAACATAACATGTAAAAGTGATCAACATAAAATAACTTTTAGAATACATATCTAACAATATATATATATAGGGTCTGTCTAAATTGCTGCTGGCAGCATTTCAGCAGAGGTGTTGCCGGGGCTATATTTAGCCGTGTGATGTCCAAAAAATAAATTCAAATAGTTAGATGTTTAATCTATATTATAATCTACTTGGAGACCAAATTTTACATTTTTTGGAATTTTTTTACTATATATTAAGCTGGTTTGAAAACCTCTAATTTCAGTAAATTTCTACAGCATTGAAATCAGCGGTTTTCAAACCAACTTAATATATAGTAAAAAAATTTCAAAAAAATATAAAATTTGGTCTCCAAGTAGATTATAATATATATTAAACATCTAATGGCTTGGATTTGTTGTTTGGACATCACAAAATAAAAAAACAGTGGCAACAAATTAGCCACAGCCTATATATAGGAACCTGCTACGTGTAGCATAGAGGCCCTCCGTGCAACGGCTTAATATTCGAATTTTCAAAATTCTAACGGTCAATCCGAACTGTTCATCTTGTTCTCCATATTAATATGTGTTTGGAGACCAAATTTTATATTTTTTAGAATTTTTTTACTATTATTTTAAATTTATTGAAAATTGCTGTTTTTTATAGTCTAGATTTGCTGAAAACAGCGATTTTCAATAAATCTAAAAAAATAGTAAAATAGTTTCAAAAAATATAAAATTTGGCCTCCAAACACATATTAATATGGAGAACAAGATGAACAGTTCGGATTGACTGTTATGATTTTGAAAAGTTGAATATTAAGCCGTTGCACGGAGGGCATCTATGCTACGCGTAACATGCTAGCATATTCTCATATATATATATATATATATATATATATATATATATATATAGTCCGGCTAATGTCATAAACATTATAATTTCAGAGAAAGTTATAATAGCTTTTGAACCGTCAGATCTGCTTTTAAATTTGCACTTGATCGAGAGCTGATCATACTTCACATAACGGAAAGTTAAAACAATTCCTCCGTTAGTTTGCTATTTTCTTTACTTCTGTCTGCCACTTTATCTCTAACTCTGTCTTCGTGCTCTTTCCCTCCGCCTAGCCTCGCCTCATTCCTTCTCTTGCTTTCTTTCCGTCGAAACACCTCACCGCCCTTTCTCTATGTCTCGCCGCCCTTTCGCTATTGCCTCTCATTCTCTTGCTGTCACCTCATCTCAACCCGCCTTTCTTGATTAGCCCAAGAACCAGGATAGTTGGTAAGTTTCTCTCTCTCGCACCTGCTGTCACTGGTGCTCTATTCTAATTGAGGTGTCAACTGTCAATGATAACTTGATAATTTTTTGAAGAGGGTTATGTGCATACTAGATATGTTTTAGAGGGGCAGTTGTTTGTACTTTCTCTATCATGGCACATGTGATATATTCACGTTTCTTAGAGGCATACAGAAATATTCTTTAATTATTCAATGCCAATTTCATATAACATACAATTTTAGTTTTTCATTTCTTTTGCTTTCTTTTTTACTGTTAGAGGTTTTCATGCTACCATGTATTAAACTGGGCACCTTTCGATATAGGAGAACAGTGCAATACAACAAGTGAAGAAGGACGAGTAGAGGGATGGTCTTGTACCAGTAATTGGTAAGTTCCAATAGATACTGGTAAGGTGGGAGAAACTGTCAGAAATATAGAATTGATTTTTTCCATATGGACCCCTAACTGATTGGGTATTCGCATAAAGAAAAGGGGCGGTATTTGGATGGAGAGTCAATTGGCCATTTAGATGAAGGGCTGAGATTTATTGCCTTTACGTTTTTTCTTTTTAGTTTATCCCAACTTTATGTTAATTAGAGAAATTTAATCTTAAGATGTAGAACAGTTTTTCTTTAATTGAATACACGGGTTTTCTCAAAATAAAAAATAGAGCAGAGAGACGGAGAGAGAGACAGAGGCAGACGGAAGGAAATAAAATAGCGAACTAACGGCGGGGGAATTATTTTAACTACCCGTTCTGTCAAGTATGATCAGCGGCCATTTTTATTAATACCCAAAAAAAAATAGATAATTTCAAAAATAACCTCATTTTTTTTTTTTATTAATGCCCTAAGCCAATATCAATACCAAACTGCCTATATAGTGGGCGGTCCACTGTTTTTTTTTTTAAACAGAAATTTTTTTATTTTTTTATTTTTTGTATTGAAATATTAGAAATGTTGAATATATTTCTTTAAAAATAGATGGAATACAATATAATTTGATTTATTAGAAAGACTACAACAAATAACCCGGATCAATATTTTTCAGGCCGAATTTTTCGCGGCTGTAAGAAAAATTAATATATCTCTTTATGTGTTATTGGACAAAAATAAAAATGCTTAGATTCCGAGTTATTGATCCCGGTTCAAAAGTCACTTCTATGTAATCTAGAAAATATTATAATCCTTCTAGGACATTTAATTTATAAAAAGTTGTATCTATTTTGAGAATTCTTTTTGAATAACAATTATTAAATAACTTAAAGTTTTTATTTTTTTTTCAAAAATAGATACAACTTTTTATAAATTAAATGTCCTAGAAGGATCATAATATTTTCTAGATTACATAGAAATGACTTTTGAACCGGGATCAATAACTCGGAATCTAAGCATTTTTATTTTTGTCCAATAACACATAAAGAGATATATTAATTTTTCTTACAGCCGCGAAAAATTCGGCCTGAAAAATATTAATCCGGGTTATTTGTTGCAGTCTTTCTAATAAATCAAATTATATTGTATTACATCTATTTTTAAAGAAATATATTCAACATTTCTAATATTTCAATACAAAAAATAAAAAAATAAAAAAATTTCTATTTTAAAAAAAACTTAAAAAAAAACAGTGGAATCCCAGACCGCCCAAGGGCGGTTCATTTTTTTTTTTGAATTTTTTTTTAAACATAAATCTTTTTATTTTTTTATTTTTTGTATTGAAATATTAGAAATGTTGAATATATTTCTTTAAAAATAGATGTAATACAATATAATTTGATTTATTAGAAAGAATGCAACAAATAACCCGGATCAATATTTTTCAGGCCAGATTTTTCGTGGCTGTAAGAAAATTTAATATATCTCTTTATGTGTTATTGGACAAAAATAAAAATGCTTAGATTCCGAGTTATTGATCCCGGTTCAAAAGTCACTTCTATGTAATCTAGAAAATATTATAATTCTTATAGGACATTTAATTTATAAAAAGTTGTATCTATTTTGAGAATTCTTTTTGAATAACAATTATTAAATAACTTAAAGTTTTTATTTTTTTCAAAAATAGATACAACTTTTTATAAATTAAATGTCCTAGAAGGATCATAATATTTTCTAGATTACATAGAAGTGACTTTTGAACCGGGATCAATAACTCGGAATCTAAGCATTTTTATTTTTGTCCAATAACACATAAAGAGATATATTAATTTTTCTTACAGCCGCGAAAAATCCGGCCTGAAAAATATTGATTCGGGTTATTTGTTGCAGTCTTTCTAATAAATCAAATTATATTGTATTACATCTATTTTTAAAGAAATATATTCAACATTTCTAATATTTCAATACAAAAAATAAAAAAATAAAGAAATTTCTGTTTAAAAAAAAACTTTACAAAAAACTTAAAAAAAAAAAAAAAAAGTGGACCGCCCACTATATGGGCGGTTTGGTATTGATATTGGCCCGCTTCGCTTCCAAGCGGTTAGGGCATCAATAAAAAAAATGAGGTTATTTTTGAAATTATCTATTTTTTTTGGGTATTAATAAAAATGGCCGTATGATCAGCATTTATTCTGATTAAGTGCAGATCCAAAAGCATATCAGACAGTTCATAAGTTATTATAACTTTCTCTGAAATTCTAATGTTATGACATTAGCTGGACGCTAACATCAAAGTGGTAGTTCCTGAGCTTTAGTGCTACCAATTCGTTTTTTAATTTTCAAAGTTCAAAACATCGATCTCAACCGTTCAAGTTGATCTCTATACTAAAAAGTGCTTGGAGACCAAATTTTAAAATTTTCTGAATTCTTTTACTATTTATTAAGTCACTTTGAAAATCACTAATACAACGGTGGCCTAACAAAACAGTAAAATCATAAGCCACTGTTGGATCAGCGATTTTTAAAGTGACTTAATAAGTAGTAAAAAAATTTAGAAAAATGTATAATTTGATCTCCAAACACATTTTAATATAAAGACCAACTTGAACGGTTTGGATTGACGTTTTGAACTTTGAAAATTTAAAAACCAATACAGATTGGCTCATTAGGATATTTACCGCTATAACATGTCTGAGTACCGTGCACCGTGCATAGTGTCCACCATACACTAGCGATGCGCATGGTCCGCCATACTCGTTGTGCACTGCATCAAAAAAATTTTGCTAGTGTTCCATGGAAGAATCGAATGAATATTCTTTGGTACTATCAACAGAGACCTTAACCACCACACTAGTTGACATTTCATGTTAGAATCTATTAACTTATATATTTGTCGTATATAAAAAAGTTTAGATATTTACTTTATATTATATAATTGTCGAATTAATAATATAATATAATAGACGTATCGTATCTTTAATTTTAAAATTTACTGTATTGACATATCTATATTGTATCCAATATGATACCATCACATAGAATTCTATTGACTGATAGTTTATTGAATGCGACTTGTCATGGTTATTTCATTTTTGTTTCAAACAACTGATCCTGATAGTAACTATCATGATAATGACATGTAACTTTAATGCTCATTGAAATATATATATTTTAAAAGTTATCATTTTTGGTAATGATTTATGTATTGTTCATGATTTTGAATATTATTATTATGCATTCATGTTCCTTGAAATTAATATGTTATATCTAGAAGTGTTCAAGAATATGCACTTGGTCTTGAACCATAGAACTCTTAAATATGAGAAACATATAATCCTAAAAATATGTTTACAATCGTGATAATTAAGAAGGAACATTAATTACTGTGAAAGATTGTCATGTCGATTAAAAGTAGATTAATTATAGTTCTATAAATATTGATAAGGGATTATCATTTAATGATATGAATATATAAAGGGGAAATTAGTTTCATGCCACTCCAAAATGGTGAATTTAGAAAAATACCACCTCAAAATTTCTATTTTGCTAAATGTCACTCCAAATCACATTATTAAGAAAATTGCCACAAATACTATATTAATGTATAATTTTAAATAAATAATTTACAATATAAGTGAACTGAACGAAATAGCCTTGATCATCAAAATTTCCATCTGTCTCCTTCTCAACAAAATATATAATATATTTCTATAAATAAAAAATTCTGCAGGGCTGCAGCTCTCTTGAATTCCATATCTCCGGAGGTGACAAAATATTTCTGTTTACATCCGAATCATCTGATTAGAATCAAGATCGTTTACTATAATTCTAGATTAGCATCGCTAGACTTGAACCCTAGTCCTAAGTTATGATGGGTATATATATAAATTTCTCTTTCTTTTTTATGGGCTTCAGAGAATAAAGCTTGTTGATGTTAGATAGTAATCTAGCAGTCAATCAAAATTATACTTTGTTCATGAATTGGATGATTAATATAAATCATTTTGTTTCATGAGTTTTATTGCATTTATGAATCATTTTAAGTTCATGACTGAAATTGTGAAACTTTGTAATATAGATGATAAAAACTCTAAACTGTCACTAACCATGGTAATTAGCAGGAACACTAATTAACTATGATAAGGTTAGCATGTGGATTAAATGATGGTTAAGTTTCACATGCCATAGACAAAGAGTTGTCATTTAATCACATGGATACATGTTATGAACATGATATTTGACTGACCCAGAATGAAACGATATATGGTAATGTGTTTGTGTCATTAATAGTTTCATTCATGTTAAGTTCTACAGTATGAGGTGTGGTCTTTCCTACATGAGAAATGTGTATTTGTAAGTGTTATCAAACGCTATCCATAAAAGGGAGTTATAAAGATAGCATTTCAATATGTATGACTTGTGCGGAGGAAGAGATGCTCACCAAAAGAACTATTGTCTCTCGTATAATTATATGAGTGATAGCAACACTGGGATCCTTGATAGGAGTGAGATTATACGTATACGGTATGATTAATATAGATTAATCATATAAAATAATCTACTCATGATCAAGAAAAGATTTGGTTTGAATGGATGACACATACCTACCCTGAACCTAATATGTGCTATGAGACGAAAGAATTAACACAAGTAAATTAATAAAGTTTACTACAGGATCATGATATTGTGCTGGACAACATCATCTGTGTAATTGGGGGTCATAGCGTACTGCCAGGTGCCACCTATAATATGTAGAAGTTAAAACAGTTTTAACTCTACTGTCAACATAACACAGATCCTATTGGGTCACACCGCATAGGAACTGGATCAGAGAATCTTGTTATTAATTATAATAGTTATAATTAATAAATAAGATGGCCAAATATTAATTATAAATGTTATAATTAATATAGAAATATCATAGAGATGATAGGCTTAAACAGATTAAAATTACAAGCGTGTATGACATGTTCTATAATTATTGTTATAATCGCAAATGAAATATAATTGTTTAGAACAATTATATATATGGAATAGTATATTTGGGCCATAATTATATTTAGAATATAATTATAAGAGCCCAAGAGTCAAAACCTAAAAGCCCAGGTCTGATACTATTCATTATGGGCCTTTCTAGGCTTGATATTATTCATACTGGGCCTTTCTGGGCCATGATACTATTCACATTGGGCCCAAATCAAAGCCCAAAATGTGCAAGCTCAATAACCATTCTTGATGGACCTTTCTAAACCTTTCTGGGCCCAGAACTATTCATTTTGGGCCTATATGTAAATAGTTGATTGCTTAGAGGGCATTTTGGTTATTTATCACCTCAATTACTATTTTACCAATCGCTGTAACAAATGAGAGCTTCAATTGTTAATGTCTCCAAACTTGCTCATTTGTCATCAATTACTCTATTACCTGTGCTAAAAGCAGATTCCAAAGCTCATGTGTGTATAAACATAGCAAATTGAATTGGAAGTATCATGTATTAGATTAGTCATATGAGCAGTATTTTTTTTATTATTAGTAAAATATAGCACAGAAGAACCGAACTTGTTAAGGCCATAATTAAAATGCTAGTGTAAAACAGCAGCATAAACCTGGTTAAGTTTTAACAAGCTATAGCACAACTGAAATATATTATTTAGCACAAAAATTTGAAGCAGAGTTATTAATATATATTTTATTGGGTATTTATACAGGTATTGGGTCGGGTTCGATTATAGGTCGGATAATTAAATGATACCCATATTCTACCCATTACCATATCGGTTCCGGTTCAGATCCGGGCCGGATATTAAATTATTAATTTTGTAATTGTATCCATAATTTAACCGGTTATATTTTTTAAACCATACCCTATCCAAATTAATCAGATCCGGGTCGGATTCGGTTGAGACAACTGGGAGACAAAGAGATGAAGAGATGAAGAGAGGAGATGAATTTCTGATCGGACCAATTAAGGAAAGGAAAGGGTTAGGGATTGAGGATTAGGGCTCTGTTTATTTTTAATTACAAATGTATAATAATATGGTATTTGTGGTAATTTTCTTAATAAATATGATTTGAAGTGGCATTTAGCAAAAAGAAAATTTTGGGGTGGCATTTTTCTAAATTCATCATTTTGGAGTGGCATGGAACTAATTTTCTCATATATAAATTGTGTATTTTATATATTGAACATGACCTAATTTAATGGAATATTATATTGATTGTGTTTTGTGTCATTAATATTTCTATCGTGTCTTTTGAATCTTAAATATGAGATATATAGGTTTTTCATATGAGAAGTATATAATGTAATTATTATTTAAAAATTATCTTATGATAGGAATAAAATAGTAACTCATTTTATACAAATTGTGCTGGAGAAATTTATATATCAACATTATCATTTTCCCTCAATTATGTGAGTTATGATATTACTGAGCTCCTTGGTAAAGTGAAATTATATCGCATGCAATATAACTGATGTAGTTATAAATATAATTCACTTGAGAGACCAAGAAAATAAAAATAATGCAAAAATAACAAGATCTTATTTAAATTTATCAAGTTCCAATTGTATTTTTATTAAAAATTTAAAAAAGTATCTAACTCATGTGTTGGATAAATATTTTATATTCTAATTTATTAATTTATGAAAACAAATAAATTACATATTATTGCGGATTCAAATCCAACGGTCCGGATTTAAAACTCAAAGATTAAGTTACTTTAGTGGATCTGAATTTCAAACATATCTTATTGAGTGAGTCTATGGTACTATGCATATTACGATTTGTTACTGTGCTACAGCTCTATATTTGAGTTTTCAAATTCTAACGGTCGATCCGAACCGTTCATCTTGTTCTCCATATTAATATGTGTTTGGACACCAAATTTTACATTTTTTGAAAAAATTTTACTATTTTTTTATTTATTGAAAATCATTGTTTTTGGATGGTCTAGAATTTTCATATCAAGTGATTTTCTAAATATCTAAAAAAATAGTAAATTTTTTTCAAAAAATGTAAAATTTGGTCTCCAAACACATATTAATATGGAGAACAAGATGAACGGTTCGGATCGACCGTTAGAATTTGAAAACTCAAATATAGAGCCGTAGCACAGTAACAACCCGTGATATGCATAGTACCATAGATTCACTCTATCTTATTTGCTGAACTCAAAAGTACTTGGTCAAATATCTCTTCTGGGAGGTGAGTCATTACCTTGGCACAATTACTCGAGTTCTTTTTTGGGCCTGGAAATAATTTACCAATGGATGTGGTACACTATTTTAGTAAATCAACTAATTAAAGTTAATTACCACAAGTTGGTAGTACAAACTCTACTTAATTTAATTATCGCAATAAACATCCAACATGAACAACATATATAAGACAATATTCAACATTCAACATATATATGTGCATAATTCAACAAATATTCAACAAATATAATTCAATATTAAAACAGTCAACCATCTTATTCATTATTGCTGCATTTTATAGTTAACAATTCAAAATGTAACAAATTAAATCCAACCAACCATAATATTCTCTCTACGGAGATACAATAAATTAACCGGTGTAAACTCACCTTTGAAAATATAATAATAATACAATGCTTGAGTAAAATCAACAAGGAGGCTTGTCAGCAGGGGGAGGCAGTATTGTTGCCTCTGCACTATTACCATTCTTTGTTATAAACACAGTATCCATTCCCCATATTGTGTGTTGTTCGTAGTGGCAGTGCATGAACCAAACACCTAATTTAATTGAAAAACAAAAATATATGTTGAGGGTTAGTTGTCTGAAAAACACTCAAAACTACAATTTGTACCAAATATCTAATCAAATATTGCTGATCTACTTAATTAGTCCGTATCAAATATCTAATCAAATATTGCTAAACAAACCATTCTCATTGTAGTTGTGTAACACCATTGATTGTCAAAATTAAATCAATAGAAAATATTCAATAAATTTTGATATTTAAATAAAAGGAAAAAAGGATAAACTCACCCGGATTAAGTGCCCTAAAGCGGATAGTTGCCCAACCGTTCTTCGGCACACCCAAAGTGTTAACAAATGGCGGATCAACCAAGTTGTAACTGAGAGGATCTGTTGTGTTGTCGAAGTTGCCGGTTCCGCTTCCAATGAAATAGAAGCTGTGGCCGTGCAAGTGGATTGGATGGGTAACCTCTCCGTCTACTAAGTTAGTTCCCTGAAACACAATCTCCACGGTCGAGTTATACTCGAGCACTCTCACTTTTGTCGATTTATCCACCAATTTGAGGTTCAATCCTTGGTTTTGTGCATCAGAAAAATCGAAGAAGAGCGGCGGTTGGTCAGGAAAGTCAGTGGTGTACACACCGGCAATAGAATTGTAGTAAGCATCTAGCACATCAATTTTGGTTTCTGGGGCTAGGAAACTAGCATTGTTCATACTGGCAGCAAACCTAGTACCATTTGGGCCAGCGCATGAGCTGTTAGGGCACAATTGTTCATTTGTAGATAACGTGATATACATTTTGACATCGACAGCTTGGGTTAAGAGAGCTGGGTCATCTGAGTTGGCCAGTGAGCGAAGACCTTTAGTGAACGAAGCTGATGCATTAGTGTCATTGGATTTTGGTAAGGAGCTGAAAACTGGTGTTATTGATCTCGCGGAATGATTAGTTTTGTATTCTAGAATAGCCACGGCTGTTTTGTTATTTCTAGTGGCGTTAGGACTTCCATCAAAGTATAGATTCGTGATGATGTAATAACGGAAGGGGGAAGATGAGTTTTGCAATTGATTGGCCTCTAAGAGGAGGTCCATTGTTTGGCCCGGGGCGATCATGATAAATTCATTCACATAAGGCTTCGTATAGCTGGCGTCGGTTCCAACTACAGTTACATTGTGGTTGGCAACCTTGAAAAGGAAACTATTATCCATAGCTGCATTTATTACACGGAGTAGGTACATTCTGCCTTGTTCGACTTGTACCTTAAAAGTTTCTGCAACAAAAATAAAAATGAAAGATAACGTTATATTTGAAAATTATAATAAATTTGGTTTCTAATGGTGGTTAAATTGATAAAGTAACAAACATTTTCAAAGAGAATCTCCATCTTATGAAGCTTTAACAACTTGCATTATATATAAACAACTTCCTTTGCCCGGAAAAATAAATTACCATTTGATGAGCATGGCTGGAAGTCACCAGGCTGTCCGTTGATGGTGTTGGCATCAGATAGATCGAACTGACCGCCATTGTCAAGTGCAGTTCGGTACACATCTGTTATGTTTCTGTTCCACCACTCTCCTAGAATCAGCGTGAATTCTTTATGGGGTTTTTGGAAGGGGTAGGTGGTACCAAGCTTCGGGTAAATAATAATAGCACCGTGAACAGTAGCACGATCAAATTCGCTATGTGCGTGCCACCATAACGTGCCTTCTTCTACCGTAAGTTGGATCCGTTGTGTGTACTTAGCTCCTGGTTGGATAGGGCATTGAGTAATGTATTCTGGTCCATCTGACCATGGGTCCCTCGGCTGCATTACGCCATGCCTATAGAAATTAAATGAATACATGTTAGTCTTGCATGGTTTGTAATAATACCTTAATTAATAGTGCTAATAACAGATTTTTTTTAGTACCAGTGGATGGTGATGTTCTTGTTCCCTCTGTTGATGACCTTGACATAGATTGTGTCACCTTTGCGAGCAGTGATAGTTGGTCCCGGATATGATCCATTCACAGTTAGAATGCTCTTTGTATGATTGCAGAGCCGGGTGTAGGTAGCTTCTTGAATCTGTTTAAGGGAAAACCAAAGAAGTAAATATGTATATCAGTCGGGTTTCAAGCTGATTAGAACAAGAGTAAAGCTTAGAAATTACTTGATTAATCATTCAATTGGTTCCATAGAAAGCTTTTTATAATTATATAATTATCAAATATCAATCGTGTTTCAAGTGGATTCGGGTAGCAAATTATTTGGATCCGATCCGTAAGATTATCCGAATTCATTTATCCGTATCCGTTTTGAAGCAAATTCATACTGCTTCCATTGGACATCGAATAAATTTCAATCTGATGTCTATTGAAAAATCTATGTCTCATTTGAAGTAAGTTATACTTTGCATGTCCTATATTTCTTTTGAAGATTTTATTTTATTTCTTGAATATTCAAACTATAACTCCGGAAGTTACAAAAAAATAAAATAAAATAACAATTATATATAACAGACATTGTGAATTGTAATAGTAGAAAAAATACTTACGACAAAGGTACGGTGATGAATCTTGGCCTCACAGGGGATGGAGAACAAACAACATAGCATTAGACCAACAGTTATTGGCCATAATGAGAAAAGATTACTAAAAAACATGATGCTTGAAAATTTAAAAGAAACCAAAAGCAATATTGCTCAATATTTTGGTGGGTTGTTTCCTTTTTCTGAGGTGAGTACTGTTTGAGCAGTAGTCATAAAATATTTGGTTTAGTGAGATTTGGAGAACATACATTCTTGGCTTTTATAGGAAGATTTTATTTTATTTTATATTATTTTTTGAAGAACAAAAAATGGGATTCAAGCCTCTATTATTGAATGTAGGAAGGAAAAGTATAAATAAGGATCAAAGTTCGTATTTGCTTTATTGATGTGAAGGTTTCAAAGACAGTATATGTTTTTAGAACCCTGTCCATTAATTGTTCCAAAAAACATTGGCCCACTGACAGTATATGTTCATTAATTTTATATGACTTGGACTTGGATTTTTTATATACCCTTTTCCTGGCAAATGTGGATACTAATGATGAGCGCAAAAGTTGCGTAAATGAAGCAACCTTTTGTGAATTCGCCACCATTAGAAAATTTCCTTTTGTCAACCTTCAAGAAAGCAACCTAATTTTGCCTGCGCCTGCATCATACTTAGAAAATTTAATTAAAAAAATGCTCATAAAACCATTACTTATGACTTGTGAGTAATTAATGTTTGTTTAATTGGTTACTGGAGGTCACATGAGTTTGTAATTAATGCTGTTTTCTATGTATGATTATAATATTTACCATTGAAATTTTCACTGTAGTTTTCTATCTCTATTCTTAAATTAACTCCATAGATGTTCCAATTTTTCAACAATTGTGATTAGAAAATAAAACTTCGGATTGCATATCAGTTATCTAATCAATTAGTCTACTGTTTTTTTTATTATATGCATCTTTTTTATATATTTTTTTTTACGTTTACAAGTTTTTTTTTTTTTTTACTTATAACTTGTGAGTAATTAATGCTTGTTTGACACGCATCAAACATAGAAATTTAGTCCATTACTTATGACTTGTTATAAGAATCTTCCTCGGACCAAACATACCCCAAATATATACTAGCTAAGCTTCTAGAACAGATGATTAAAACATAATTTATTAGAATATTTTGGATATTACTCTGATCGATTATAATAACAAAAATAAGTACTATCTCCGTTGTTATATATATTAAGCATGTACATGTCTTGGTTCACCAACGGTTATGATTAAAAGATGAAATTTCATATTGAATATCAAACATCCGTCAAATAGTTTGTACTTTTTTTATTCTATATACATCATTTTTTATTTTTATTACATATAGATGTCCACATCTACATGTAACTAACTTTAGACGTCTAAAGTTAATTACAGACGTACTCACCATACATACTCGCCACAAGTTTATTTAGTTTGCCTTCTTTTGATTTCGATTTCTTTTCATTTTTTAAATATCATTAAAGAAATTATTAGATTGATCCACAATTGATTGGTCATATTCTATTTAATTTCATTTTTTTTAATATCATTTAAGGGATGTTATTTTTAAGCTCTAATTCGATATGCATAAAAAAGTTGTTAGCTTAAATCTATCAGCTTCAGTTGTATATGTTTTGGCGTCCATTTTATACGAATTTTCATTTTTTTTTCAGCTAGTTTGTGGTTGTTGAGTAATTATAAAATAGATTCTAGAACAGTTCGAGAAGAATAGTCTAACTCTCCTATCACATTTGGAATTTTCTATATTATTCTAAACAATATCTAAACCATTTTGGAAATTTCTAAATTATTCTAAACTATTGTGGAATTTTCTAAATTATTAGGGCAATATTCTAAACCATTTTGGAATTATCTAAATTATTCTAAACCATTTTGAAAATTTCTAAATTAATCTAAACTATTTTGGAATTTTATTACAAAGAAGTCCACTACTATAAGAGTAAGGAAATCAGACACCAATTAATAAAATAGCAAAATAAATAATCTGAATATTTAACTAAAATGGTCAAGTTATTATACTTTAATATGAGCAAATTAATGATTCATCTAAATATATAGATCATTACACCTATAAATTAATGCTTCTAAATTACTGTCTATTGATCAATAATAATCAGTTGAATTTTCTGTATATCTGATCATAATTAATAACCTTTTTAATTAACAACAAACATTCTAGGCGCCCCATACTATATTATTTGAAAAATTATACCTTTGAAATTTTCAATTGCGTCTTTTATTATATAAAATCAACTCGGTTTGATAGGAAATAAGTCAAATATAGTAGGTATTGGACCTAAGTCAAATGCCAGGTATATACATGTCTTTTTCCTTGGCTTAATAAATAGTAAAAAAAATTCAAAAAATGTAAAATTTGGTCTCCAAGCACATTTTAATATGGAGAACACATCTAACGTTCGGATCGATCATTTGAACTTTAAAAAGGAGAAAATGACTTAGTTGCACGGGAGGCGTGGTGCAAACGTTTTGATATTAGCCACTCATATATATATATATATATATATATATATATATATATATATATGAGATCAGCTACGCTACTCCATGGAGTAAAACGCGTTGGTGCTTCATGACACTATATTTTTATTTTGAAAATTCAAATGACCGATCCAAACCGTTCAACATGATCTTCATATTGAAATGTGCTTGGAGACCAAATTTTACATTTTTTTGAACTTTTACTATTTATTAAGCAAT
Source organism: Carex pumila (assembly GCA_033356055.1). Lineage (NCBI taxonomy): Eukaryota > Viridiplantae > Streptophyta > Magnoliopsida > Poales > Cyperaceae > Carex > Carex pumila. The sequence goes on from JARJHM010000965.1 coordinate 90,794, forward strand.
TTTGAAAATTGCTGTTTTGCTGTGAACAACAAAAAGCAATAAAAATTTCTGGACCATCAGATCAGCAATTTTCAAAATTGCTTAATAAATAGTAAAAAAATTCCAAAAAATGTAAAATTTAGTCTCCAAGCACATTTCAATATGGAGATCATGTTGAACGGTTTGGATCGATCATTTGAATTTTCAAAATAAAATTATAGTGCCATGAAGCACCAACGCGTTTTACTCCATGGAGTAGCGTAGCACATCTCATATATATATATATATGAATGCATGTTTGTGTTGGTTAATATCAAAATATTTGTTCTTAGGCCGTCGAACAAACAATTCGGTTTTTACATTTTCAAAGTCCAAACAGTCGATCCAAATCGTTCAAAATTCAATGTATATTAAAATGTGCTTGAAGACTAAATTTTATATCTTTTTGGAACTTTTTTTAATACTTAATAAGCCATTTTCAAAATTGTTTTTCAATGATCCATAATTTCTTCATTATTTATTAAAATCAGCGATTTTAAAACTGGCTTAATAAATAATAAAATAATCTAAAAATTGGATCAATCATTTAGATCTGCCGGTTTGGATCGACCATTTGAGCTTTAAAAATTAAAAAACTAATTCGTTAAACATGGCTCCGGATAAAAAAAGTTTTCATATTAGCCAACTCCTCTCTCTCTCTCTCTTTATATATATATAGGAATATGCTAGCATGCTACACGTAGCATAGAGGGCCTCCGTGCAACGGCTCAATGTTCGACTTTTCAAAATCCTAACAGTCAATCCGAACCATTCATCTTGTTCTCCATATTAATATGTGTTTGTAGACGAAATTTACTATTTTTTTAGATTTATTGAAAATCGTTGTTTTCAGCAAATCTGGACCATAAAAAATAGCGATTTTCAATAAATCTAAAAAAATAGTAAAAAAATTCAAAAAAATATAAAATTTGGTCTCCAAACACATATTAATATGGAGAACAAGATGAACGGTTCAGATCGACTGTTAGAATTTTGAAAAGTCGAATATTGAGCCGTTGCACAGAGGCTCTCTATGCTACATGTAGCATACTAGCATGTTCCTATATATATATATATATATATATATATATATATATATATATAGAGGTAGGCTAATATACAATCGATTGTTCCTAAGGTCTCGTACAACCAAGTCATTTTCTAATTTTTAAAGTCCAAATGATCGATCCAAACCGTTTATTTTGTTCTCCATATTAATATATGCTTGGAGACCAAATTTACATTTTTATGAATTTTTTTACTATTTATTGAGCCACTTTGAAAATTGCTGATCCAACGGTGGCTTTTGATTTTACTGTTTTGTTAAGCCACCGTTGGATCAGCAGTTTTCAATGTGGCTCAATAAATAGTAAAAAAATTCAGAAAAATGTAGAATTTGGTCTCCAAGCACATATTAATATGGAGAACAAGATGAACAGTTTGGATCGATCATTTGGACTTTAAAAATTGAAAAATGACTTGGTTGTACGGGACCTCAGGAACAATCGATTGTATATTAGCCTACCTCTATATATATATATATATATATATATATATATATATAAAGAGAGAGAGAGAGAGAGAGAGAGAGAGGGGTTGGCTAAACAAATTTCGTAACATGGATGTAGAAAGCAACGCTGTCGCTCTGAAAATTACAGCCAGCGTGCCAAACAAATTTTATTTCAAATCCAACTCACGAGTCCAATAAAGTTGTTAGATATATATGCGCTTACATTTCAGGGATTTCCAAAACATGATGTCATTTTCAGAACTACCCGGTATGAAAACAGGACCGGCTGATGGATTTTAAACAAACCGGCCCGGCCCGGCCCATTTTGGGCTGAATTGAGATAACATTTTAAATTACTTACAACTGACAACGCAACAAGCTAGTGTATCTGTAAAAGAATTCATAGAAATTAAAACAGTTCTCATTTGGGGCTCAATTAATAATTAAATTGAAAATGTGTGTATATAATATATATATATATATATATATATATATATATATATATGAAGAACAAGATGAACGGTTTGGATCGGCCATTTGAACTTTGAATCGGTGATTTATGGTCCAATGCACACCATGACCTATGCATTGCAATGCACCATAGCCCATCTATATATATAGAGAGAGAGAGACAGGCTAATATGCTTTCGGTAGCACTTCGGCCAAAGTGCTGCCATCCCATTTTTTATTTTTCAAAATCCAAACAGTCGATCCGAACTGTTTATCTTGTTCTCCATATTAATATCTGCTTGGAGACCAAATTTTACATTTTTTGGAATTTTTTTGCTATTTATTAAGCCACTTTGAAAATCGCTGATCCAACGGTGGCTTGCCAAACAGTAAAATCAGGGATTCACTGTTGAATCAGCGATTTTCAAAGTGGCTTAATAAATAGCAAAAAAATTTCAAAAAATGTAAAATTTGGTCTCCAAGCAGATATTAATATGGAGAACAAGATGAACGGTTCGGATCTACTGTTTGGATTTCAAAAAATCGAAAATGGAGTGGCAGCACTTCGGCCGAAGTGCTGCCGAAAGCATATTAGCCTGTCTCTATATATATATATTTAAACAAGGAAAACTGGAAATTGTGTTAATATGATCATAATAAGAGAATTAAAAATTGTTATACAATAAAAATAAAAATAAACTTCAATTGTTGAGCGTTGAGGTTCAGTTTTCTATATGCCTAAAGAATATACGAAATTACAAGTAATTAGGTTCTATTTATGTTACTCCTATACTCATGTATGGGTTTCGTACCCATATCAGGTACGTATCCAACATCGATACCCACTCGATATGTGTTCAATATGAATTGACTCGTCTAGATACGATCTATGTGGTGTATTCTTAACCCCTTAATATGGTCTCTGATACAAATTGACTCGTCTAGATATATACCGTCTTAATACATCTTAATACCACCATACACCAGCAACGCGCATGGTCCACCATAGATCGTTGTGCACCGCATCAAAACAAATTTGCTAGCATTCCACAAGAGAATCGAACCAATACTTTGGTACCAGCAACAGAGACCTTAAGCACCACACTAGATGACTTTTCACGTTACAATCTATTAACTTATATATTTAGCGTATATCAAAAAATTCAGATATTTAATTTATATTATACAATTGTTTAAATTAATAATATAATATAATAGAAATATTGTATCTTTAATTTTAAAAATTACCGTAACATATCCAATACGATACCGTATCTATATCCATGCAACATATACAGGATTTTATGAACTGATAGTTTATTGAATGCGACTTGTCATAGTTATTTCATTTTTGTTTTGTTTAGAGATTAATAGCTGATAATGCATGTGACTTTAATGCTTGTAATGTTGTGCATAATGAGACAAGATAAAATATATATTGTTGGCGTTGATCATTTTAGAAAATTACACGTTGGAATTTGTTGGCCTTGTTATCCTTTGACCAAAACATATTTAATTAGTCAAGTTCCACATGGATGGCCATTTTTTTAAGGGAGTATCTAGCTATCTCCCTGTAACAATCTCTCATTTTATCTTCCAGACATTAACTACTTCAATAACTACTAATTATATAAGGGGGCTATTTACTATTTTGAGACCACATAATATTTGAAAGATTTTATAACTGGTACACGCAAGTATTCATCTATAATATATCAAGTATTAATCTATAACACATAAAGTATTCACACCTAATGTATCAATTATTTAAAAAAAAAAAATTGGACACGTTTTTAGAGGTGGGATTTTTTCTTCTTCATTCAATCTAATCAATATTTTCTAACAATCGGCGAGGAATTTTGCAAATCTAAAATCACGAATGTTTTTGACATAATTTTATTTTTAAAATGAGATCCATGATGATATACTTTTGAGTTATCTGTTGTACAAGTATTCATCATTATCGAGAAAGTATTCATTCTCGTCGTGCAAGTGCAAATATAAAAACTGGACACATCACTCATCCATCTTTTACACGTTTTTAGAGGTGATTTTTTTTCTCTGTTCAATCTAACCAATATTTCTGACGATCTATGAGGAATTTTGCAAATCTAAAACCACGAACGCTTTCTACACAATTTTATCTTTCAAATGAGATCCATGATAACATACTTTCGAGTTGTCAGCTACACAAGTATTCATCTCTTATCGAGAAAGTATTAATCCTCGTCGTGTAAGTGCAAATATAAAAACTGGAACATCACTCATCCATCTTTTACATGTTTTTAGAGGTGAGTTTTTTTTCTCCATTCAATCTAACCAATATTTCTGATGATCTGTGAAGAATTTTGCAAATCTAAAACCATGAATGTTTTCTACATATTTTTATCTTGCAAATGAGATCCATGATGACATACTTTCTAGTTGTCCGCTGCACAAGTATTAATATCTTGTCACGCAAGTATTCATACCTAAGATATTAAGTATTTATTTATACACATTGAAGTATTCATTTCTAAGATATCAAGTATTCATTCATATATCTCTCTCTTTTTTTCAAAATTTATTTATATGTTATTTATTTAATACACAGTGGCCTAATTCACTATTAATAAAGTTTTGTTCTTTGCAAAACTCGCTACTTCATGAGGAATGAGAACATAAACATGAAAGGGATTAATTGCATATACATATACAAAATTATTTTGATATGATCGACAGTGACGGATATGTCCCGGTCGTGCTCTAGTATTCATTCCTACACATTGAAGTATTCATTCATACATGCTGAAGTATTCATTCCTGGCAAAGGCGTGCTTAATTGAGATGGAGTGACAGATGATCTCCGGCAGAACGTTCGCTGGAGCGGGAGCAGCAGGCATAAAGGAAAAAAACCGAGGCGAAAGTGCAAGAGGGAGGGAGTTTATTGTATTTACCATTTCGAGGTGGGAGAGGGTGGGAGATGGAAGAGGAAGGGGAGCTTATCGATGGAAAAATGGAGGCGAAGGAGGAGGTGGGAGAGGGAGGTAGAGGCGGAGGTGATGTGAGGTGAGGTGTGGGAGGCGAAGGTGAGGAGAGGGAGGTAGGAGGCGGAGGTGAGAGAGGGAAGTGGGAGAGGGAACCGCTCTGGAGTGGGGTGGTCCACTATGCATGCATTATTGACCCGTGAAGACATTTCCTCTCTCTTTGCTTCAATCATTATGCCATATGTCGTTTGTGTTCGTCCCTGCGCTAGAAAAAAAAAATCTAGTGGCTGCCTCCACCATTTCACTGCCGCGTCTTCCTCCGCTCTCTACCTCACTGCCACTCATCCCTCTCACTCGGGTAAGTTTTCGATTTGATTCGATTGAATTCGGGATTAGGGTTTATGGTGATTAAATGGGATTGAATTCGGGATTAGATTTTGTGATTGAATTTGAGATTGAGGTAATTATTTTGCAATTGAATTCGGAAATCGGGATCTGGTTTTTTTTTCTAGTGCAAGACCAAACAGAGAGAGGGAGAGGGCGGGGTGGTCTTCACGGGTTTATGGGTGCATAGTGGACCGCCCCATCCTAGGACGGTTCACTAGAGATCAAGACTGCCTGGATGTCTGGCGGTCTGGATAGGTTTAAAAAAAAAAAAACCAAACTCTGGTTATATTTGTAAATTCCTTTTTTTTGGGTATTAAAAAAAATAGCCGCACATGGAAATTGGAATGTTCTCAAATTGAATATGTACTGTTTCAATCTCACATTTCATAGAAATAAATAAATAAATAAAATGATCCTTCAAGCTAGCAATGAACTTCGGCTGGACAGCAACGATCTACAAAATGCCCTTAAATTTTCAAATACTTCTAAAAGATGTGTATATAATATATAGGTGCTCGCCATGAACTTTTTTTTTTAATTAGAAGTCAATCACAATTAACTGGTATTTTACTATTTCAAATAATTTTTAAATAAAAAAATTCAGGAAAACTCAAATTGCATATTGTTTATTAATTAGGTCAAGCTAGCTAACATTATTTTAGGGTGTTATGCTATAAAACAGAGATTTATGAGTGAGCTTAACTCTAAAATCTATTATATCAGTTTCAAACAATGAATTCAAAATTGTTAAAACTGGTCTACTTTGTGAGTGATATGTGTACATACAAAATTTCAAAATTTTCAAAATAATTTAGTACAAAGTCAAGTGGTCATGAAATGACGAAATGCATTAAAATAACTTAAAATTTTTTTTTATGCTTGACTTTTATTAAATGAATTTGGAAATTTTAAATTTTTGTATGTACATGCATCATTCGTTAAGTATATTGGTTTTGAGTAAAGGCTGGAGGTCAAGCCACCTATTTGGGTTTCGAACATGTGACTTCCCACATGAAAGATATTGTCTTTGTCATGAGACCAAGTAAATCGATTTTAACAGTTTGAATTTTCCGTTTAAAATTAATCCGATAAATTTAGAGTAATTAACATCACCAAAATTTGTTTGTTAGCATCATCAAAGTTATATTATGTGATAGATATAATAAAATAAAATGGGATAATTTACTATATATATAGTAAGGATTATTTTTAGTTTTCATTCATATTTTTATTTTTAAAATTCAAACAGTTTTGTTACGTTACGAAATCGTTACAATAAAATTAAAATGAATTAAAAGTAAGAATCGAAAATCGTGCTAACAAAATAGAAGTTTAAACCTTAATTAATGCTTCTCAAAATAAGTAAGTCAAGTGTGAATCGAAACCGCATTGAAATTTTGAGATTTTGAGACTTTATAGGCTCAGTGCGTCCGTACTAGTGGTGAGTGGTGCGGGTGGCTGACCCGCACTGGCCCCTGTGCTCCTTAGAGTGTTTTCTGAATTTCTCCTCAGTGCGTTCGTACTGGTGGTGAGTGCGGATGGGTGATCCGCACTGACTCCAATTTCTCTTTTTCTCCAATTCTGACCAAGTCCTGAGTGCGGGTGACCGACCCGCACTGAAATTGAGTGCGTCCGCATTAGGCTCAGACTTTTTCCTTGTTCATTGTCGTTTTCATGAAAATTTGACTAAGTACTGAGTGCATCCGCACTGGGGTATTCTTTTATGTGTTTTCCAAGCTGCTAAAATTCTGCCAAGTGTTGAGTGCGGGTGATCGACCCGCACTGAAAATGAGTGTGTCCGCACTCGTGTATATTTCTATGTATTTTCAACTGCTGAAAATTTGTCAAAGTGCTGAGTGTGGGTGGCTGACCCGCACTAAATTGAGTGCGTCCACACTGAAAGTGTCTTTTTAACCAACACCGGATTTTCTTTTATTTCTCTCTTCCCCTCCGCCCCTTTTCCCATTTTTGGTGATTTTTGCCTAAGAGAGAAGAAAAAGAGTGAGGGAAATCGAAGTTGGAACTGAGCAAATGGCCGTAGATTTCTCCTAACCCTCATAGTCGGTAATCTTTTCTCTTCTCGTTTCTCTCTAAAATCTCAGATTTCTTGATTGCTCGGGTTTTCGTTTTAAACCTGAGATTTGTGTTTGAATTTCTTGTAGACTAGCTCCTTGAGCTTCTTTGATCATTTATTTGTTGATTCTTTCTCGATTCAGATTTTGATTTTTAGGGTTTTCGTGCCAAAACTGAAATTGGGCATAATTGTGAATTGATTAATTTAATCCAACCAATTAGACTTGTAATCGGAGGGTTACCTCTTGATCTTGAATTGCTAGAACGTTTAACGGCTAATTTGAGGTTTTGACCAAATTAGGATTAACCACTCAGTAAATTGAATTGTTGCGAGAACCAAAATAGAGAATCGGTACCTAGATTGTTACCAATTGAACTGTATATGATTTAAAGGACCTAGATGCTTAAGCGAGAAAGAGGAATAGGAAAGTATAAGCCCTATTATAACTCGAGTAAACATCTCGATTGTGAACCAATGTTAAACCAACTATATGTGTAATATAGGCGTAGGCTCGGTTGAGCAAGACCTTGCGGGACATTTCGAGACGTCTGAACCATAACTAAGCGGTACGCTCATTGTAATCAGGTACGAGATTCTTGGACTTGTTTGATATTTCATTTTCAGGAATTAAACTACTTATTCGTTTGCCATGTTGAATGCTTAATTGTTGCATATTTTGAAATTCATGATGTACATTGATTCTTGCATAAATGAGAATGATTTTAATTATTTGATTAAGGTTATTTGGCATGTTGGTATGGTTATTAATTGATTAGTTCTATTAATTGTTCTATATGTGAATGAATCTGCCAGGCCGACCTGTTTCTGAATTTGCCAGACCGACCTGTTTAGGTGGTTGGATAAGGTGACGGTGACCTATCCGTTGACCTGTTTATGAATTTTTGTAAGGCTGATAGCTGAATTTGATCATATTTGAATGAAATTGCAAAGTTGAGCAGTATGGCTGACTTGGATTCCGTGTGAATGCATTTGTAAAGTTGAGCTATATAGCTGACTTAGAACTAGACCTTAGGAAATGGTTAAGCCAAACAGCTACAGATGGGTGTCAGATAAAGGGTCCAGCTCGGTGGGATATCTGTAGGTGTCAATAACCCTACAGACGAGGGTTTGATAAAGGGTCCAGCTCGAAAGAACATCTGTAGTTGTTGTTGGGTTTCGGATACCACTTTTGGGGTTTTGCGGTAACCAAAACTCGTTTAGGCTTAAGGTGCGGAATGACCGTAGAACAAAAATTTCTACGGCCAACTTAAGCTCAGGATTAAACGGGGTATGTCAGGAAACTTTCCAAGGCGGTCCACCTTCAGTATTCCTTTGGCATCAAAACCCAATTTAATCCTTTTACAGATCTACTCCATGATTGATTTCTAAAACTTTAATCTACTTACCAATTAAATAGATTAATATAACATATTTATACCTTGTTTCCAAATCACAGTTGGAATGCAGACCGAGCGTGTAGAGCTACATCACGGAAGGAATCGACTCGTCTCGGAGCATCAGACGTCTGATGCCTCTATTGGTTATCCACCAGGACTAACCAGAGAGCGGTTAATTTCTTCTGCCAGAAATACCGTAAACCGCGGAATTCTGCAAAAACACTATTCACGGGGAAAAGACGAAAACCCGTAAACACGAATTTTCAGTTACTCAGTTTCATCAAATGAGCAAAACTGACATACCGCTAAATTCGGTAAAACACTATTCATCGATCCCGTAAATATACTCCACAACAACCCGCAAGATTATACGTCAACTACGTATAACTTTCTTTTCTCAACCGAAACACTATTTGGGAGAGAAACCGAGAAAGAGAGAAAATACCGATTCGATTCTGCACGAAACGATACAAGTGAATTAGTGATTTTTCTCTCTACATGCACCCCTCTATTTATAGGCTTTTGAGGAGGTTCGCAAAAGACCGAAATACCCCTCAACATATGCCTATTTACAAGGTATGCCATTGACACCTCATCCTTTTATATGTGAAATGACCAAAATACCCTTTCCACAC
>JARJHM010000966.1:0-99946 GCA_033356055.1 Carex pumila
ACTTTTGCCTTTCTTCACAGACCTCTCCATTTTCGTTCTTCCAAATCGACCATGATAAACCCAAATTGATGCCAAAAAACAGAATCAGACCCAGAGAATATATCATATAGTTTATATATTATCAAAAAATTATGTTATTTACAGTTATAAAAAAATGTATATTCAATATGTATCAGAATTTATATTCGAAAAAAAAGAATACAAATATTGTTTACCACTATCTGATCCATATCCAATCTGTTTGCACTCCTAGTAGAGGTGTCAATGATATTCTTTCAACTGTTTATTCGATCCGAACTGTATTTGATAAAGTATGTATAGATGATTTTTTTTTTTTAGCTTATCAGATATGGATATGGTAAGGATTTTTATTCGTCAGATAAACAAGTATGGGTATAATTGAAGGCTACTTGTTATCTCGTAAGATAGTTATATAAATTAAATTATGTGATGGTAAAATTTATTTGCGTGACATTTCATAAGATCATGTTTGAACAATAATTAATGATGTACTTTTATTATTTATTATTTAGTATATATATTTTCTAAGGTCGATTATTTAATATAGTAAAAGACGATTACATAATATAAGGAGCAATTAGCTTAAATTTATAAGATTTTTTTTGTTCATAAAATAGTAAAGGACAAGTTGGAGCAGTAATAATTAATGTTGGCTACAAGAAATTTTTTAGGACAGTGACTATCTAAAATCAAGAATTCAAATATTATACACGAATTCGCAAGCTGTGAAAAAACAATTAAGATAGTAAAACACAATCTCATATTTGATTATGCAAAGCCGTAGGGGAATAAGTTTTCAAAATGACGCAAACTTGAGTTAATTCGACTATCCAAAATAGTTTTATGAAATTGTGCTATCAAAGTTAAAAGTTATCTTTGTTATGTTTTTGTATTCATTAATTAAAACATTTTTGTCACTATTAATTTATTTTTATTTCAATTATACTTTTGAATTACCGTAACACAATAAAGAGAAATTTTGAGCCAAAACATCTATTGAACTTCTCTTTAGGCTAACAATTGAGACAAAATATTTTTTATTATGATTTGTGGCTGGAAATTTATTTTTAAATATTTTAAAAATTGTGATAATTTGTGACCAAAGAAATCCTTATCTTTTATTTATTTTTTTGTTAAGATAAGTGCATTCTTTTGATATAATGTATATGTACGAAGTATGAAAGCTAATTTTTGGAGACTCACAACTTATCAGTAACAACAAAATTAAAATTGTTTATCAGTCCTATTTGCAATATAAGAAGAATCACAAGCTTTTTTTTTTTTTTGTTAGCAATTCAAATTAAAGTACAAACTTAACTCAATAAAAAAAATGCAAAATTTTAATAAACAAAACAATTGAAAAATACAAATGGCAGATAAGAAACATTTATAGCAAAGAATAGTAATTAAGCACAAATGCTTACAAAAACTATGATATGAAAATCAATACCTGCCTAGCAAATAATACATTGAAACATACAAAACAATACAAATGGGAAACACCGAAAGATTGTTTTTTAGAGTAAAGTTGGGTTCAATCTTACAACCTGATTAATTAATATTTATTAAGAATGTTTTATTTGGATTTTGAACTTGCAACAGTAAGTATGAAATAATTATGATCTATCTTGACATTAGCTTAACTTTAGTCTTGTAACATCCTGAAAAATTTTGTGAAAAAAAAAATAAAAATCTGAATAAAATAATTTTAGTCAATATTAATGTTGACGTTTCTTTGATTTATTCTAGATATTAGTATAATATATTGTACTACTACACTTTAATATAAAATAGACCTTCACCCTTTATAGCTTTAAATCTTTAATATAACAAGATCACAAACTGTACATTATGTATCTGCTAATTTCTAATAAGGAAATAACCACTTTTGTATTGTATTTAAATTCTTGATTAATGAATGGAAAATTTGAAGTCGCACCAAGGGACGCTAATTGCCAAAAAAGATTGTCATTGATGTAATTCTAACTGTTTGATTCTAATCTGACGATAGAAATGAGCCCTGGGTATGCACAATTAGAAGCAATGGTACTCTGAAACCAGTAAATTTAGAAGCAGGAGTTGATAATAGCAGTAGAGAGAATGGTATTGCTAAATAAATTACGAAAGATGTCAAACAAGAGAATGCTAACACAAGCAAGGTATGTTTAAGTTAGGATTAAATTGATTCTGGTATGCCGATACTGGTACAGCTGTTAAACATGACAGTATCTATATTTACCAGTTAAGGTAAGGGTCCGGATTCCCCTAAAGTAACCCAAATTTTTACCAATTAAGTAAGGAAATAAATAAGATAAAAATTAGTTAACATATAAGAATAGAGAACGATTATATGACATTTTCGTACCAGTAGTGCTGTTGGTAACCACCTTATATTAATTGTTTTTCTATGTTCTCTCGGAAACAGTTAGCTTCCCACCAAAAATATTGGCCATAAAGTCAACAGTACCATTCCATATAAGTCTTGTGCTAACACTATTGATAATAACGGAACAGGATGAATCCATATTTTTTCAAAAATTAATGCCAGCATTTCTGTTAGTTATTATGATATTCTTTTATTACATTATTTTATTTCAGTTTATCTTATATAATCAAAGAAATTTTAACTGGTACCAAATTGAGAGACAGATAAGTGCACATACACACCTTTATTAATTACACAATCAAACGATTTGTCGGAGAAAAACCTCATATCTCTAACATCCATTTGCATATCTGTATAGCTCACACCAAAACCAAAGTCAATTTACTGTCTAGAGATGACAATTAATAAAATGAAATGTATAAATGATCCAACTGCAATGTAAATCCTCACCATCTCAGTTGAATTGCTTTAACATGCATATGTAAGTGCAAGCATAAAGAAAGCTGAAGTTCAACATGATTTAACCTCAATTAAACTCTCAATGTGTCAAAGTACCTCAATCAAACCTTCCACTTGGGAACAAATTTTCCGTTCAGCATAGTAAATTAGTAATGCCTCAAAACGCATGACTTGCATATTTGACAACTGGTATGGCACCCCACTGACAAGTTATGGCACACCTTGCTAATAAAATTAGGGGTTAAATTTAGTCAACTGCTATGGTACCCCACTGACAAGGTAAAAGGTCTAAAATACAATTATGATGGTTGTCTCAGTGAAAAAGTAAGAGCATTACATTTAAGCTGTCGAACAACAACATATTTGCTATTCTTCAAAATCATTTCCATCTGATCTGATTTTTTATTATTATTTCATTTCTTACTAATAAAAATTTTGTCTGTATGGTACCATAACTGTTGAACTGTAGCCGACCTGATGCAAAGGTAGTACATAAAAGGGCTTTATATTTTTTCTTGTGAGTACCTTTTTTGACATGATATTATTTTGCTGGCCATTTGTTTTAGATCATGTCTTGACGTAAAATTATACCCTAATGCTTGCTTTGGACCTGATCATGCAAATAACATACTAAAACTGTCACATAAGTTGGGATGACATGCTTTAGTTTATATTTATGATGTTTTTGAGCACGTATCCCTTTTGTAATGCCTTTTTGTTTCTTTTTCTTCCTTTTCAGGAACTAATGACTGTAAACTCAAAGCCATGCACTCCAACAAAAAGGGCAATCAATGAAACCTATGTTAAGCAAGGTACATATAATATTCTTCTACCATTGTTTGCAAGAAATAAGACAATAATCGAATGTTATAAAAGAATTGTCTTATTGCAGAGATAGTTCCATTTGTGAAGTTCGAGTGTTATCAGCATTCTAATTTTTCATACTCCATCTAATTCAATACGAAAATGCACTCTTCTAACATCCATTTTCTAACGGTTTCAAACAGCATTTTGGTCAGAAACCGATACTCCAAATGATTTGTTTCAATTTCGTCAATAAATTGTGTCTTAATTTGTTCGAACGGTTCTTAGAGAAAAACCGTTAGATGTAGTTCTTGTTGATATTTGATGATTCTTCTGCTCGTAATCTTTTTCTGCATTTGATCTGAGGTGTTATACCGTTCAAGTATCTTTTATATTTTTTTTTTATATTTTCAATAATTTAAATTAAAAATATAAAAATAAAGTTTGACGTCACTAATTTATGTCACGTATGGTCACAACGTGACTATACGTGACGTGATCATCTGCCATCATTTTGTTCATGTCACACCACGTTACGTTAAAAAAAAAAAAGTTAATCACGTCATGTCACATGAGCAAATCACTGCGTGCCACCGTGTATTTTCTTCTCTACTTGAATGATGCCTTTAAATATAAAATTTATGATTTTTAAATTAAATTATATATTTAAATGTCAAAGAACTGTTCTTACTATTTTCCCCCTTGCGCTGTGGAGAACAGGCAGAGAGACGAGGCAGGTAACGGAGTAGCCCAGAAGTGCAATCTCAGCCCTCTAATTTCATCAAGATATCCACACGATAAGGATCGTGCGGATCGCAGTTTACATCCGGTTTTTTTTTTTCCTTTTTTTCTCGAGTAACGAAGTCTGTGTAGAGATTTACGTAGTGGTGTTCATCTGACACACATTATACACATGATGGGGTCCACATACGAGTCTTCCATCCACTTGTCGTGCGACACGTGTCAGAGAAGAAACTGATGGCTCATTCGATCCGTTGACTGTCCGCTTTTTTTTCTCCCAAATAAAATACGAACTATTTTGCTTCGCGACCATTGCACAAAATACGAACTATTTTACTTCAGTAAAGGCGGTCAGACCGTTCCATTTAATTGTTCAGTTGACAGTGGGCCTTTACATTTGATTAATGGCCCAGCTATTTTTTTTAAAGGTGTGACTGACAAGGAGGCTGAGGAACACAGAACTGGAGGAAACGGTGCTCAGGAAATAGAGAGGACAGGGTCTGCAAAAGAGTCAGGCCGTTGAAAGCTTTTATGCCACCTCGTCGCTGACATGTCACTCGTACAGCGATCAGAAACAAATAAAGGGTGGTTTTAAAAATTTATTTCTGTACAAAATGAAGTGTTTGAACAGTAAAAACGGATATTACGGATCTTAAAGCAAATCTAAGAGTTTAAGATGTGGTGTTATTTAGTTTTATATAACACTAGTGTCATATTAGCATAATTCTGTATTACTGGTTAGAATTTATTCAGATATTAGACAATTTGAGACAATTTCTCTTTTGGTTCTTTGTTGATGAGCATATATACATTGTTATCGAGATACCGTTCGTCAATCATCATGCTTATATTAACTGTTTTGTTAAGTCACTGTTGAGTTAGTGATTTTCAAAGTGACTTAATAAATAATAAAATAATTCAAAAAAATATAAAATTTGGTCTCCAAGCACATTTCAATATAGATATCATATCTAACGATTCATATTGACTTTTTGTATTTTGAAAATGAAAAAATGACTTATAAACATATACCCTCATATATATACAAAAACAACAACCAAGGCTTAGCATGAAAAAGATTGTACTAATTAATATCTAAATTGGTGGATTATAGTAAGTTATTGACTATCAGTAAAATGTTCTTCTACAAAATATGAGCTCCTTGGAGAAAAACAACCATAGAAAAGGATAGTGGTTAGTACTGATTAACTTGGCCTACCCAAATTAGACATTAATTTCTTTCATATTAAAATTAAGAGCAGCATTAATAAAAGTGCAAAGAACGAAGAAAGAAAAAGAAAAATTAGGGCTCATACAGTACAATCCAAATTAGTTTTCATTGTGCTTCCAGTTCAGATACTGGGAACCCCAATGTCAGATAAAGAACAGAGAGAGGTAAGGAGGCCATTTAACTGTAATGCAAATAAGAGAACCTTGGTACTCACCCAAAATATTATCATCAAATCGGGTGACCCGTATTAAAGGGGCTCAGAGATTTCCAAAATACAAAACACGATCATCATTATTGGATCTAATTTCTTAGACTACTCTTTTGGAATCTTTGCTTTGAAATCATCGCTCCTATAAGATTCAATATATCTTCTCAAAAGTAAATTTTTATCTTTGATATGCTCTATATTTTATTTCTTCTACCTTTTGAGATGTACATTTCTGATTCAAAAGTAAAAATAAAATAAAATAAAATAAATTAGCATTTCTGAGGAAAAGTTTATCTATTCAGTACATTTGAATTAGAAATGCACATCTCAAAAGGTAGAAGAAATAAAATATAGAGCATATCAAAGATAAAAAAGAGTACACAATTGCTAACTCAAAAATGTACCTCGTTGTGATCATCAGAAACTAGTTTTTTTTTTTTGAAACAATCCAATCAGAGAAGAATGATCTGAAAAAATGCAAAAAAGATCATCCGACATTAGTTTCTTTGCTTTCCAGGCATACATCAACAAAAAAGATTGAAAAAAAAATGCAACTACAAGCGAGAAGATGTAGAAAGAATGAGCTTGATTTTTCACAAAGAAAGGATACAGTGATCTGAACTGAGCTTCATTTTTCGCTAATAAGAAGAATACAATGATGGAATGATGAAAGGGATTTTCATTCCATTTTAAAAAGAAAAAATGAAGAAGAATAAAGAAATGCGAAATAGCTGATGTCTGTTAATAGGAGATCTGCTTGGTCGGATGTCCATTGGATCGAAAGTGGTTTCAATGAGTTCGGTAACAGTCGGATTGTTTTAAAATTTGTGTACACGGATTTTAAAGCAGACACGAAATTACGGACGCAAATTCTAAAGCATATCCGATGGTGAGTAAATCCATTAAAACCACTTAGAACCCATCGCACCTGTTCGGCAGACAAGCTTAAGCTTCCTTAAGAGTCTAAGGACTCTTAATCCAGCCGAACAAGAATTCTTTAGATGAGATTAAAACACTTCCTTAGCAGAAATTCTCAAGGGATGGGCCTTCCTTAGCCAATTTGCCTCCTTTAGATTCCTTGGCTCATTTTCACGGTCTATAGTACTCTTGTAAAGTGTGCTCCTTAAGCACATGTGAATTATTTATTAAAGGGTTAATTTCTCATGTATCCTCAAAAAGTTCTTCAATTTCTTATTTATCTCTCTACTCTTTATTATATTCAATATATCCTTCAACTCTTTTTATATCTTTCTATTTACCCATAAAATTAATTGCTCTAATTTAAACAGTATTAAGATTTATTTTTTCCCATTGTACCCTTTCTCTTTTTTAGAGTTCATTTGTCTCCTCTTTTTTGCACTCTCCTTCTTTTCCTTCTGCACCACTTTTTTTTATTTTTTTCGTGACCTCTGTTCTAGCTCTTTTGTTACTGTACGGTGGTGAGAGATCTACAATAGAGATTCATTTGAAACAATTTTAAACATATGAGGTAAATCTGTAAAGTCTTAATTCGAAATTGAGAAAACAATATTGAACGAAGATTCCTAAAACGTTAATTCACTTGAAACTCTAAAAATTATCATCATCTAAAGAATATTTTATTCAAATTTGTTTGCTTTCTTAATTCAATTGTTTGATATGATCATCATAGTCAAAAAGATCTATAAGGCAGTAATCTTAATGAATTGTTGTATTTTCATTAGCTTGTTCTATTACAGCATATGGTGTATTTATAGACCACCTATCTAATACAATTAAATGTAAAGTGGGGAATCGAATGGAGATGGGATAATGCCTCCATGTTTGAACCTCTCTTTACCAGTAAGCTTCACATCCCCCATGAATTACCAGTAAGCTTCATCTTTGCTTGTATTATCTATTATCTTACCTCTGCAAATCTCTAACTAAACCCATGCACAAAACCTGTATGATGGAATGCCTAAGAGAAGTCAGCTTCCTCCTGGCTTAGTCATCTTTATTCCTGTCTATCCAATTTAGTTCTTTCAAGTTTCAATACAACAAAGTACCTTTCTCTCTTTTCTTACCTCTCTGTCTATTTTAATTCCTTATTGTATCTAAAAAGTTATTCTACCTATATATAGTACCGAAGTTAAAATAGTTGTTACTTACCCACCGTTACTACTCTCCACCTACCAACCTTATATACATTTCCACATCCGTGAATGAAGTCTTCTCAAATCCAGAAAATGGAAAAATATTTTCCCACTGCACAGGAACAAAAGAGCTGGAGCAAAGGTCAACGCAAGAAAAACAAGAGCGGAGAAGAAGAAAAAGAACGAGAATGAATAAAAAAAGAGACATATTAACTCTAAAAAAGAGCAAGGGTATAATGGAAAAAGATAGATCTTAATACTATTTAAATTAGAGTAATTAATTTTATGGATAAATAGAAAGACATAAAAAGAGTTGAAGGATATATTAAATATAATAAAGAGTTGAGAAGTAAATAAGAAATTAAAGGACTCTTTATTGTATTTCTATCTTTCTTCTTCCTCTTGGGTGCACGCAATCCGATGTAGAAGGAAAAAAAAGATCTCATTTTTGTAGCTCAAATCATCGTTGAATCTCCAATAAACTCGCAAAACTGAGGGCATAGAAATCTTGAGGATCAAATGCTCTTTCTATTGAGATCCCATTCATAGAGTATTTTTTATTTAATTTGTCTTCTTTTTTTCACCGTGCTTGCATCTCTTCATTTTGCTTTTCTAATGGTGTGAACTTCAAACTTGAAGAAGAGATCTCTCGTGCTGCTTGTGTCCGATTGAGGTTTCATGCTGACCTCCATCTTACAAAGGAGAGTATGAATTTTCCAACTATTTCTAGAAAACAACATTTATTACTAACTTAATTAGTCTGCACAACCTTTTAAAAAATAAACACTTTTGGTAGATATAAACAAAGGAAGAGATGGTGAAGAAATAGAACTATCTAATTTGAAGAATTTTTAACCTCGAAAAGAATTTTTTTTTTTTTTTTCTGAATGCCAGAGATGAATTTATTCTTTATTTTTTTAACAAATTGTTTTAATTAAATACAGCAGCTAGCATACGTTTTGCTATAACTAAATTGTTAATTACAATCAAAATCCAGTACATTGCAATTAACTATATAAATCTTTATTATATAACAACAAATAATGTAATGGACAATTTGGTCTTTTGTACACATGATGCTAAAAAGTATTTTTTTTATGGGAGATTTTATATAATATCCTTCTTATTCAAAACATAGAACAAAATATTTTCTTTTGAAAATTATTAACAAAATACTCTTGTGGATCCCATTTTTACTCTCTCTTCCCCTCCCACTCATTCATGTTTACTCTTTATTTACTCTCTATTCATGTTTTAGAAAATATATCTAATTTAAATAATGTAAAATTTTATTTGCTAAAATTAAAAAATATACGGTTAGCTTATATGTAAAATCTTTCAACATCTGTTCTTTCAAAAAAATATTATTTTATAAAATCTTTTTAATTACTCTGAAAAAGACGATGTATCAAATAAGAAAAAAATAGAGAGATGAGTACAGCTCAATTAATTGGATCAATTAGATTCGGTCAATTTGCACATGTTAAATTATGTTATTTTGAAGTCATATAGTTAGGGGTGAAAACGGAGCCGAATTATTCGGCGGATATCCGGATAATTTCTGGATACGGATTTGGATAATTTTCGGAAATCCATAAAAGATCCGGATATGGATACGGATTCGGATACGGAGTCCTAAACGGAACGGATATCCGGATTCGGATAATTTGGCCAGACTCATATAAAAGAGAAATAAATATTTGCTATAGATGAGATTTGAACCCATGTCCTCCCATCTCAATGCCTTTAGACTAAGTTTCAAACCACTACACCACAACATCTTTTATTACCATACAATTATTTGATAATATATATATATATATATTATATGAATAGATTATCTCCCATCTCTTATAAGTTAATTAATATTTATATTTAATATTTTAATTAATATTTGTATCTTAGAAGTTCATATATCTTAATTATCCGACCATTATTCGTTTTATATCCGTATCCGTAGACTATCCGTTCCGTATCCGTTTAAGGCGGATTTGGTTTTGAATTTTGATATCCATTTATTATCCGTATTTGTATCCGTATCCGCTCATTATCCGATGGATGCGGATATGGTATCAGCATTATCCGCTCCGTTTTCATCCCTACATATAGTCTATCTCAATTGAAATGAGTGATTTTTTTTTTAAAATAGAACTCTTTTTAAATCTTTCAATATAATTCTTTTTAAATCTTTCAACTATCCCTAAGATTGGTAGAGGCTATTTTTCTAAATTTCACACAAAGCGTGCTTGTTCCGTCGAAAGAATTAAAATGAATTCTATTTAAAAAAAAATAAGAGTACATCTACATTTTTTTTAGAATTAAACATTCTTGTTTTGAATTGCTCAATAACTAACTTCGGATCAATTTCAATGAGTATATTAACAATCATTTCAATCAACAATCATAGTATAAAACAACAATCAACAAAGAAGCAAACAATCTCACAAATATAATATCCAAAAGCCTTTGGTCAGTAGTTTGAACCAACAATCATTTCAATCAGAATACATATTTGAGGACAATAACAGCAAAAGATCAAACAATCTCACAAATATAATATCCAAAATATCACTAAATTACTATATCAACTAAACATAAAGAGTCAAAAAGCATAAAATGTCACTACAAATTATAAATCATAAATTTTAAACTACTTTCCTAACATTATATGCTTGTCTCAAGCTTTTAAAATACCTGCAACACAGAGAGGCATTTAAATCATAATAAAATAAAATGGCAACTTCATATTAGAAAAAAAAGTTTCAATTAATAAATTTTAATTGATCAATCAATCTCACATTTGATTACGAATAGTGTTAAGCATACTTCAGTTTTCAACTGTAGATGAGATCTCAAGTTCTGGCACCTACATATCATATATTTTTGTTAGAAAAAATAATTAATATTTGAAACAAATGTAAATGTCATTACCTCTAGTTTTTCGAAGCTGCTGACATCTTTTTTTATAATGACCAAGCTCACTACACTGCGGGCATTTACGCTTTGTTGCATTTGTTTCTTCTCTCACATCCATTGAATTATGTATGCGAGTTGACTTTGGACGTCCTCTTTTGTTCCTAAGTGCACGAGGGAGCACATTTGGTCCTTCAATGCTCGGCCAAAACCTCTTGTTTGGTATGGGATGAAACCGAAGAGAGTATGTGTTTCGATACATCTCAGTGAAATACCAATCATCACAAAGTATATGAAAATCTGTTCTATGCCATTGTTCACCACAACAAGCCAACATATGACTACAAGGAAGTTTGGTAAGTCGAAATACCTCACATACACAACTTGATGAACTCCCGTTTATTGTCACCGGGTATAATGAGGTTCCAGTATTAACCTCATATACTTGTAGCAATTAATGCACATCCCTCATATTTTCCATACAAATGAGTACCATCAACACTTACCACTGGTCGACAATATTTCCAGCCCTCTATTGAAGGGCCGAAGGCCCAAAATACTCGCCTAAACTGTTGTTCACCTCTTCCAAGCCAATGAGGATTTATGGTCCAGACAGTATTTGGGTTTGAGGTTTGCCTCATGGATAAATATCTTGGCAAATCAGAAAAAGATTGTTCCCAACTACCGTATATCATTTTCAATGCTCTACTATGTGCTTTCCATGCTAATTCATAGCTTATGTCTGTTTTCCAATTATCTTTGATCTTGACTTGAATTTCCTTTACACTCATTGATAGCGATGTTCTCATTGAAGGGAGTATTTTCTCACAAATTAGAGCAGATGTGCAATTTCGGTGCATGTTATTACCTATTGAAACAACACAATTATGAGACCCTTTGTATTGACTAACCAAAAAATATACAGCTCCTTTTGGTTTGTGTGCATGCAACCTCCAACGACAGCTATTCTTAACACAAACACAAGTATAGTGGCAAGTGTCGGACTTCTTCACTTTCATTTGAACAAAGTGGTTGATATGTCACTCTTCAAGTGCCCTTGATAAAGCCTTCTTGTCAGAAAATATTAATCCCATCCAGTCCCCATTCACATTTGCCGGGCCGTGTGTAGCAAATTGACTCTCGTTAGGCAAGTCTACTATCTCGTACGTTTCCAACCAAGATTTATCAGCACTGAAAGACATCGGGTTGTTGATAAACTCACCATCCACCTCTTTACTTTTGTTTATTTCAATAGAAGGAGCAATGCTTTCTAGACCACCATCATGTTCACCTTCTATCTCATCATCAACATTATCATTAGAATCAGAGATTTCTTCAGAATGATCACTGGACCATTGGAATGGCAATGTATCATCTAACGCAATGTCATTTTCTAGCAAACTTTTATAATTTTCAAGCGACTCATCCATGATCCTACATGTAAACAAAAAAAATAATTACAAATATGAAGAAATCAGACATAAAAATTGAACCAATCTAAATTCAAAACTGATCAATTTATTTAGTCTAATTCAAACTGAACCAATTTTATCATAAAAAATGTATCAAACAAGCTGATTTTGATTATACTAATTATTAAACAAATGGTAAAGCAATCAGATTTAGTACCTTGATCGTAAGATTAGAGATGAAACCTTAGCCAAACTAAATTTGGCTACACCTTTGCTCAAATACCTAAAAAAGATGTATATAATTTATATCAGTGGCATATTGATAGAATTGATTATAATTTATATCTAAGCCACGGTGCCTAAGGCTCTGATCAGAACCTAATTTTTACAAAACCAGAAATGATTTCAATTGTGATTTGAAATTGAAAATTTTGAGATCAAATACAATAATATACAGAACAAATTCATTTCATATATCAAAAATAATTGTTCCTGCTTTTTTTCTTGTTTTCATCACTTGCCATTAAACCCTAAAAATTGATATTGTGAATGTAATTGCTATAAATAACAACTACAAAAAAAAATTACTTGGTTGGAACTATAGATCCATCTTTGCACTGCTTGAAGGTTTACATTTGTTTGGTGGCTGAAGCAACAAAGACGAATTCCATTTCCTTCTCTTCTCTGGTTGTGTAAATTATTTAATGTCTCTATTGTAACTTAGCGTCACAGGTGAAGAATTGAAATGTTTAAAAGACATCTAATAAGGGTTTCAAGCAAATATTATAACGACAAATTAAGAAATGAAGAAATTTACCAAAAATGTTAGAGATACGGATCAGCGGTGAGAGGCAAAGAAATCAACAACGAGAGATAAAAAATGAAGTTGCGATATGTGGGATACGAAGAGGCAGTCGCTAATGGAGAAGGCGGGGAGACAATTGGGGAAACGGAGTAAACAGGAATTAGTGGGAGGAAGGGAAAGAGAGGGGAAAGGTGGGGCCCAGAGGGACATTTTGTTAATAATTTTCAAGAGGGGATATTTTGTTCTAGATTTTGAAAAGAAAGGGCATTATGTAAAATCTCTCTTTTTTTATTCATTTTAATTTTGTATTCTTAATCCATTGTCTCACCGAACATAAGCTCCTTAGTACAGATTAAAACCTTAAGCCTCGCATAATTAATCTACGTTGCCGAACAGCCCCAATTGGAACTCAGTTTTATAGAGGATGAAAACTACGAAATGTATGAAATCTGTATAAAGGACAGAAATACCTCTTTCTTTCTAAATGGGCCGCTTTGTTGGGCTGAAGAGGATTTGTTTTAGCCGGCCCTTTTTTCTGTAGCTAAGCTCTCGGTCTTTCACAAACCAAACGAGGCCTTTTCTGGGCCGGGTTAAGTTGTTTTATTTCCCTAGTAATGGATTTAATCATTTAAGCTTCAATTAATTCAGCAAATCCAATTCGCCCGAATGGATTATATGCGATTAATGCTTTAAATGGCGGAAACTGCTTGTAACTGCACAGTAACACTTGTAAGTTGTAACACTTGTTATGACGACACATGCGACCCCAAATAGTATGGAAGACCCCCTTTTTCTTTTTCTTTTTTCAAGGCTGGATAGTATGGAATTTGCATCCATTTGGCGTTACGCCCACACTCTGACACCACAAACCCACGCACTCCACCTGAATTCCTCTGTATTAACTCAGTATTTGAGATAATTCTTTCCGTCCGTCCGATCAGGATCCAAGCCACGCACTCCACCTGACTCCACCTGACTCCACCTGACTCAAGGTAGAATGCACATGGCTCATTTAATTTGTGCCAGCACAGAACAGATGATCCGGATTTATTCTACATCAACTCAAATTTTGAGTTAAAGCAAAAGATATGAATTCACCATATATATATTCGGGGGAATATCACGTATACCCCTCAAAAACATTAAAGTTACGTATTACCCCCCTCTAATGTTTGAAATTACGCATTTCCCCCTCTAAATTTTAAAAACATACAAATGTACCCATTTTATTGTATTTTATATTAAAACTCATTCTAAAATCTTAAAATACCCATTTTACCCTTTATTAAAAGCATATAAAGCCCATCAAACTCAAATTTAAATCTAAAGGGTTCCTCTACCGTTTGATCCGTGTGCATCGCATTAAGATCTGTGCATAGTGCTTCAATTTCGTGTTGATCTAGCATGCACGGATCTTAAAGCAATATTGATTGGTGTGCATCGCATTAAGATATGTGCATGTCACATCAATATACGTGGGTGTTCGCATCAAGATTCGTGCTGATCTTGCGCACGCATATTTAAAAGTAGTTTGGACAGTAGAAAAATTATTCAGATTCAATTTTGAGTTTGATGGGCTTTATATGCTTTTAATAAAAGGGCAAAATGGGTATTTTATAATTTAGAATGAGTTGTAATATAAAAGACAATAAAATGAGTAAATTTGTGAGTATTTGAAGTTTAGAGGGGGATAAACGTCAAATTATTTGAGGGGTATACGTGAGTATTTGGAGGATAAACGTCAAATTATAATTTTTGAGGGGTATACGTGAAATTCCCCCTATATATTCGGTTTATCCTCCACTCAGAAATAATTTGACAAGGAAATTTTAAATTATAATTTAAGCATGACTTGAAAATTTTAAATTGGTCATGTAAGCAATTTCAAATCCTTGAATTTTTTTTTTAATTAGAAGTTCATGTTATAATACTTTCTATACAATACACCAGGTGTAGACGTGTAGTGCAGTGGAAACGATCTGTAGTTATATTGAACTATATTAGAATTGAAGAAAATATTATGAGCCTAATCTATTTGTTCTTGAATGAGCCTTAATATGAGCTTGAAAATTGTGTTAATACGGCAGAATTATTGAATTGCCTCGACCGCTAAGTTTACATTAGCTTCCATGTCAACCTGCCATAGTTCCCTTAAGTCCTTCCTCACCACCACATTATGATCCGGAAGTAATACTTTGCTTAAAAAAGGGAATATCTGTGGGAGATAGAACCGGAGGTAGTTGAGGGGAGATGTGAATCGGAGGTCTTGTAGGTCATGGAATTTGAAGGTTGAGGAGAAATTGGAGGGGAGATGCTTTAAATTTTATATTGCTTGGATTTGGATTGTAGCTGGAGTGGGAGGGTTTAGGAGAAACCATGCTGACATGGTTGGAAAATTTTGTGAATCAGTTATTATGTGAAACACAATTTTATCTGGCTCCTGTATCAGAGAATTGCACTATTTTCAGATATAGATGAAGTGTGGATTATAACTGGAGGAGGGATCAAGTTACAACAAGTTACAACAAGCTTTTTTTAATTTTTGAAAGTCCAAATCGTCGATCCAAACCGTTAGATATGATCTCTACAATAAAATGTGCTTGGAGACCAAATTTTACATTTTTTGGAAATTTTTTACTATTTATTAAGATGGGTACAAAAACTAGTCAAATTCAGACCATTGAATTTTATACCCATCTTAATAAATAGTAAAAAAATTTCAAAAAATATAAAATTTGGTCTCCAAGCACATTTTATTGTAGAGATCACATCTAACGGTTTGGATCGACGATTTGGACTTTCAAAATTAAAAAAAAACTTGTTATAACTTGTTGTAACTCAAAAAATGTTGTAACTTGATCCCTCCTCTTATAACTGTAATGATGTTGGATACAGATTGTCAATTAAACATAGATTTCATATGCTTGTACAAACTTATATTATGAACAAATATGAAATAATGGCCAAGGCCGCACAGCATTCTCATATAGCTAGAGCCAACATTTCTCTATGGATGTTAACTGTAGCATTAAAAAAGAGGTGTACACACAGCATTGCTATGACCCAACAAATAATTTGGCTAACACCCATATAAGACTCTAGTTTTATCCAAAAAACTAAATCCCAACTGAAAATAAATGGAACAAAAACCGACTGGTACCAGTTTGGCATGGACAATTCTAAAAACTAATAGCAATCACAGAAATCAAACCAACAACACAAGAATTTAACGAGGTTCGGTACCAGTTTAGTACCTACATCCTCAAACTCAAACCCTCTTCTTCTTCTTTATTAAATCAAGAATAGTGTTACAATTTTTGTATATTCCTTGTTACAGGAGACTATTGAGATTAAATAGAAGTTAATAGAGTAGATATCTTTCCTGATTTCATTTCTATTCAAGGAAACAACGTTATATAGAAAAAACTCATCTCCAGGCCACTTGCTTAATTACCACCAGATTATTGCCTAATCCTAAACAATCTTTTCTTTTTCCTTTCCTTGCTATATTTCTGATACAGGTCCGAAGTTACCCAAATTGACCAGTGCTGTTGCATCAGATCCAGGCAACAATCTTCTGCAGCACATGCCAATAAAAATAAATACATAAGCTAATACCTTTGAATTGCAAATTGTTGAGTTGACAACCACTGAGCAAGCAAGCACATTATCTGAGACAACTGCATAGTGGTACAAATCAGGATCCTCAACCAGATGCCCTCTCGGCAGCACGGGCTTCTCCGCATCCATCCGAAAATACTCTGAAATGAGGCTCAGAGAGAAGTAGGGAAGTCCCTTTGGCAAGGTTCTAGCCACTACTTGTGTCAAATACGATGCTTGTTTTTGTTGTGCACTTAACTGTTCTTCCGTCCGGAGCACGTTCTGATTAATGCAGCAGCTATTGATGTACACAACTGGTTTCTATTTAGTTAGGGCATCATTCTCTAGAACTGGGAAAAAAGGGAATCGGGTAGGGAGTTAGGCTAGAGAGATTACTGTGTAAATAACATTTAATTTTATAGTGGACTAGCGACTACTGCGGGTAGTTCGGTCATATGTAAATGACTTTTTTATAAATATATCTTTTAGTGGGACTTTCCCACTAAACTTAAAAAAAAAAACTGTTCTTCCGTATTGGAAGTCATTGCCCGTAGTTTCAATGCCATGGCTGAGCAGTCTGGGTATGTTGCTTGTGCTCTGAATAAGGTTGCCTCCATTTGGTGGATTTTCTTGAGTTGACGATGATTTAACATTTATTTTTAGGGTAATCAAAGGAATTATGTGCTCAAGGGTTTAGGGTTTAGGATAGGTGGCTAAGGGTAGGTGCGTGTAGATAAGGTCAATGCATGAACTTGCTGTAATTATTGGGACATTTGTGACAATTTCAGGCCAATGAACTGGTGTTGATTGACAAATTCATGTTTACTCAAAATATATTTGGAGGCAACCTACCCTTCAAAGGAAGTGACCCTTTATTCAAATAATACCATCATAAACAGTTCCAATAATACTTTGCATTACAGACCCAGGGAAAATGATGACAAAATATTACCTGAAATTTGACACGATGAAGCTGATTGTAAAAGCACCTGGCAGTAGCAGCTTGAAGATGTGCTTCGTGTCATCTGCCACTCAGCTGAGATTTCTTGTATGCCCTTTTAAAATTCTGGACTTACTTACCTCGTTACCTTTTACTTGTCTGGAACCAGACATTTCAGTTCCAAATATAAATTTCTCAAATAAAACCCCAATCAACAGGACTTATCAATCAACACTGAAGATAATTCAAGTTTGATGTATTTTCTTGGTATAATTTTGTGGTTTATACATAGGGATCCAACTGAGAAGAAATGACAAAAAGATTTTAAATGATATACACACCGACAAAGAAGGCAGACTTCGGTTTCATGTCCTTGCTGAAAATGGCAAAAGAAAGAAGCACATCATGACAAGAGAGGAGAAAATTTTTGTCCTTGCAAATGACTGCCTGACTGGAGACCCATTAATTCAGGATCTATCACTATCGCAGGTTAATTTTTTATTCTAATAATAACAAAAGCATTGAATTGTTGAAATCCTAAAAGAGATTTGGCTAAGAGGTGGAAAAAAAAGAGGAACAAAGGGCTAGTGTGAAATAGCATTTTGCTGTTTCAGAATGAAATAACTAGTAGGCAATGAAAAAGGCAATAAACAGGAGAGCAAAAATTAGAATTAAGACATTAAAAGATGAATAAACTATACAATAATAGAGGTAATAAGAATCTGTACTGGTACAGAGTGTGTTTTTGTTTATTGCTATAGCTACTTGTCCTGCAAGCAGGAGGCAGGCTCACTGTGCACAAATGGATGCCGCATAGCAAAATGCATGAAAGAATACTTCATATACAGAAAGAGCTACAAGGCAGCTATGAATTCAATGCTTCTTGCTAAGTGTCTTTACCAGAAGCTATGGGGTAACAGCCCATTCTTACTTAAGCAATTACCTGGCATTGGAATAATTACTGCTAAGGTTTGTCTGCTCTTGATCTTACTCTGTTTTGAGATAATATCTAGGTGAAAAATTAAAGAAACCTTCTTGACAAAACCAGCATTATATGAATGAATATCCTCGCTGGCATATATCTCAAGTTTGGTATGGTGTTCTCTGGAAAATTGGGTGAACATAAGCTTTTGAAAAGGAGAAGTGATACAAAATAATGAAGCAAAAAAGCATGCTAACTAAAACAAAATAGATTATCAGCCAATTGTAACAACAAAATACATATTGCCCCACTCAATAGCACTTGTCCAAAAACAGTAACCTGAAGATGGTCTTCTTGTGAACATGTGGGTCTGATTTGTCAGAATCTAATTTTTGGGGATAAGAAAAATATATAAATTAAAAATAATTACCTCCTATTTCAGGCACTACAGTCAGTCGGAATTTCTAACTTTGAAAGCTTAGAAGCAGCTGATCCAAGAAAAATAGAAATTTTAACTGGACATAATTACCCTTTTGGGAACCATATAAAGGAGTCATTGCTCTCACTACCTCCGAAGATTGCAATACATGTAGAAGATGTTGCGATTAAAAAAGGGGTTATTTGGCGTGCACAGATTGGACGGAATAATAATAAAATTATTGTTGACCACACTTATTAAGGATATATTAGTCAATTTAATATTGTAAGGTATTAATATATCCTATAGTATTAATCTATCTAATACCTTACTATATGATATTCTTGAGTTCTTATTACCAAAAAATAGTTTTATCTATATTTTTCATATCAAATAGATATCTATCTAATACATTATACTACCTTAATTTTCAATGTACTTTTACGTCAGCAATGAACAGTGTTACATATCTTCGTTGCCATCTGATCGTTAAAGTGTGCTCCAGATTAATTTAAGTTACATCATTCAACGTCATCTTCCACCAAATTTTTTACATGTTTTTTATATATTAATATAATATGTACTTCAATTAGAATGAATATTATCTTAATTACCAGCATCACATGCCACATATAGTACCTAGTATTTATATCAGTTTTAGTTCACTTCGAATATCCAAATAAACCTACTTCAAACAAAGGGTTGTTTTACCAAAGACTGCTCCTGGTCTAAGTGGATGTGGTTATCATCAATGCACTTGCAAGCATCAAAAGTGACAGGAACTGTACTGTAACCTGACAAGTTTTACTTGCATGCGGTTTCTATTCTATACTTCACTTTAAAATAGGAAATTTGGTTCTCAGAATAAAATATGAAATTCTAGTAGTGATGAGGTCTATAACAGAAAAAAAAAAAGCTGCAATTTACTGAGGGTACGTTTGGATGAAACAAAGAATAACTCGGAATAGCTCGCTAACCTCAAATTCGGAATAGCCACTAATTCAACATTTCATAGGAATAGCGAAATAGCAACCAACTCAAGCTATTCCTTGTATTAAGAATAGCGTTTTTTTTCACCCAAACGTGAAATAGTGAGAATAACTCGTTAGAAATAGCAGTTATTCCTAGATTCGCGCTATTTTTGTGTCATCTAAATGTACCCTGAGAGAAAATAAAGTCTGAGTTAAGATAATTCTGGAATCCTAAACTGAATCCTAAGAAGGGTAAGAGTTCAAAACGAATACAAGGTTTCAGCAGATACATATTTGCTGCTTTTCTCCTCTAAGGGAGGCTCCTGCTACAACCCGGTCCATTGGATCTAAGCAAACAAACTGGATTCATACCTTACGCAAATAAGACCTCCCCTTATAAGTATTTCAATGGTGTGGATCTGGTGCTTCATTGTACATTGGGCTTCAAGCAAAAAAGCAGCAGATATGGACTGATGATTTGACACTGTGGATTACCATAAAGTACCAGAATGAAACATGTGGCATCAGTACTAAAATAATTTATGTAATTCAAATCATAACATGAGAGAATTATCAAATTTGCAATGGAGGACCGAATTATGGCATCAGTACCTTCAATCAGTGCCTGCAAGTTTTATACAAAGCAAGAATTATCAAATTTTCAGAAGGAAATGATAAAGTCAGATGTATATATGTAACAGAAAACTTACCGAAGAAACATTTGGGAAGTATGAGAGAACATTTGAGATATTAAGAGTGCTGCTTTCCCTAGTATTTATCCATTCTCTTACTAAAGCTGTCAGTTCATCCATATTTGGGTCCTCCATTGCATTATCTTGAGTCTCATCTAATGATAAGAAGAATAATTGGAAAAAAGAAGAAGTTTAGACATGGAATAGAAATAAAGCTAATACTGTGTCACCACTATATATTGTATTTTAATGTGAAAGGATCACTCACCATCAGAACTAGAACCATTTGCTCCTTTTTCCTTCTTGGTAACTGTCAAATTACTAATTCAGTTAGCAAGGAGATATATCGATCATTTTAAGAGGATAAAAAAAAGTTGACAATGCTCTTGTTTATAGGTACCATTCGGACAATCATGTAGCGATCAATTTCAGCAGTCCCAATCTGAAAATTTGTGGTATTCACTCACAATATCTAAAAACTCTACACCTTTCCATTTTGGTCCTCTAACCATTTAACCTTTTCAATTGGGTACAATTCATACACCGGTTCCCTCGCAATTCAATTTACCGATTCCTCAAACCTTAAATTGGTCGAAACTTGAATTAACCGATACACATTCTGAAATTTCAAGAGTGAGAGGTAACCCTACCAATTACAAGTCTAATTGGTCAGATTAGCCCAATCGATCAACAACCTTTCCCCGTTTCTAATTTGGTACCGAAACCCTAGAAATGAAAAATCAAGAATCGAGGAGAAATCGGGAAAAGAACCAACAAAGAACACCCAAGAAAGCTCAAGGAACAAGTCTACAAGGAGTTCAACCATAAATCTTGGGTTTAAAATGAAAATTCGAGAAATCGAGAAATTCGGGTTTTGGAGAGAGAGAGAAGGAGAAAAAGAAATACCGAATAGGAGAGCTAGAGGAGATCTACGACCAATTTCTCGGCTCCACCTTCGATTTCCCGAGGTTGGGTGCGGTTTGGAGGGAGAGTTATTTCTCTCTTTTCTTCTCTCTTTGGGCGGAGCACACACAGAAACAGGAAAAAGGGGTGGAGGGGAAAGAGAGAAAGAAGAAAAATCTGGATTTTGGGTTAAAAACACCCTGAGTGCCGACGCACTCAATTCAGTGCGGGTCGGCCATCCACACTCAGTACTTAGACAGATTTATAGCAGCTTAGAAAACACAGAAAAGAACACCCCAGTGCGGACGCACTCAATCCAGTGCAGACGTACTCAGTACTTAGTCAAATTTTCATGAAAACGACACTGAACAAGGAAAAAGTCTGAGCCTAATACGGACGCACTCAATTTCAGTGCGGGTCAATCACCCGCACTCAGGACTTGTCAGAATTGGAGAAAAAGAGAAATTGGAGTCAGTGCGGGTCACCCATCCACACTCACACCAATGCGGACGCACTAAGGAGAAATTCAGAAAACAATATAAGGCAAACAGAGGCCGGTGCGGGTCAGCCACCTGCACTCACCACCAGTGCGGACTCATTAAGCCTATAAAGTCTCAAATTCTCAAAATTTCGACGCGGTTTCGATTCATACTTGACTTACTTATTTAGAGAATCATTAATTAAGGTTTAAAGGTCTATTTCATTAGCACGATTTTCGATTCTTGCTTTTAAAACATTCAGAATTTAATTGTTAAAGTTCTGTAACGTAACAATATCACACTAAAAGAACTAACAATTTTTTCTAGAAGATGACCTTTGCAAACGTGTCGGAGAGATCACTTATATGAGATAGTGATGCATAAGTGAGACTAAAATATAAGGTATTGTAAAACGAAAGGAAGTTTGTATCCTTAGCCAATTTGCATAGTTAGTTAGGTTTCAGGCCTTTGAAGAATGGTCTCTTTGCAAATTGGTTCATATAAATTGTACATCAAAGGATATAATATAGGCATCTAATCAATCTTTTGTTTTAAATTAAAAAATGGAACTCATATCCAGGCAAAACTGGGGTTGTTTCGTCACTTTCTTGTCATCCTAACCACCTAATTCTATTCCTTCCTGAATATCTTTGCTAAAAAAATACAAACATTGAGAGGCGACAACTGTTTCGCATCTGAGAAAAGAGCCACATTGCCATGCGTACCATGGCAGTTGTATCTGCATCCATCCAAATAACTGCAGATTAGAGAATTTTCTTTTAAAATAAATCAGAAATTAGTATGATTTTCAAACTCCTGGACCATTCAATTACTTGAAATTTCAACACCATGTTTATAGATTTAAGCTTCAATTTTGATTTAACAAATTAAGTATGGAAGATGTCCTTCATTGGATAAGCCAGCAAAGTCACTCAATCTGGTGACCAACTCTAATTACTTGTTCTCTATTTTAATTGACTAAAGGTTTATAATTGTAGCTTATTATCCAATTTACAACGTGCATTGCAATTGTATCCCTAAGAAGACAGATTATTGATGATTACACTAAGCAAAAGAGAAATATAGTTAAGTGTAGACCATTAAAATTGTCTTTTCCCTCCTCTGCATTCAAATCCTAGCAGCACTACAACACTATGAAGTTTACATAGTAGGAGAAGAGGAATACGCACCTCAAAAACTTGTGACAAATACCCATCTGTGTCATTGCTCTGGGTTTCAATATCATATCCTGACATTGTTGGAGGTCAGTTTTGCACTTTAACCCTTAATTTATCAGCATCACAACCTGTTTTGTGTGAATATTTTTGGTTGCAGCTTTTAGAATGAAATAAATTAATAAAATGCTATGAAAACCAATAAAAATGTCAATTTTAAGTTATATTAACTAAATTTCCACTTTCTCAGTAAACTCGGACACTGATAGGCATAGCTGGTAAGTGGTAATGGTAACTAAGTATAGACCTGTTTGACCATTTCTCCTGTCTTGCCTTTTTCTTTTCTTTTTATGGTTTTTCATGGCCTAATTGCAAACCGAGGTCAAGTAGTTTACATCTCACTAAAGCATAAAGCCTAGTTGGGAATTTACTACATAAATGAAGGCAATTTCAATGCTTTATTAGGGATTAATTGTTCAAATCTCCTATATGAATAGGAACCATGATCGTGTAAAATGCCCTAATTGACCCAAGAAGCAAACCCCATCCTGGAAGTTGAGGCCAAATTTTTACCTTATTTTTGCCCAATGAATCTAAGCAAGAGATGAAGAATGAATGGACAAACATGGAAAAAAAATTGAGAACACATCTCACCGTAAATTGTAAGAAAAGGTTTTGCCTCAAATGCCATGGCTACCTCGTTCCATTCGCGCTCCATTGTGGTTTGTCTCTCCACACACACACACATGCATACACAGTCTGCAGCCCTTGATGGAACTCAAACAGATGGAACAGTCAGGATCGAAACTCAAAATTGAGGTACCTTAGATGATATGAATTCCATAAACACAGAGACATAGGAGAAGAGGAATTGACATGACGTGAGGCACTTACCCAAAAACCCCAAAGCCAAAATTAATGTACATTCTTATTGGGCTTAAATGGGGATCATAATTGTCCTTATTGATTTGAAATATGCTCAAACGAACATTTTGGTAAATATCTATATTCTGGTTTATTATCTGTTGTCGAGAATATGCATTACGTTTATTATGAATATGTATTGGTTTGAACTGCTATTGTTTGGGTTTCATTTTTTAATATAGAGTTTGATTACAAGTTCAATAATCTAACTGTGACAAATTTCGCACTGAGAATTTATTCTCATCCCCACCCTTCGGGTTATTTTACAGGTACTGGTGCGACTGATTCCGGAGAGGCACGCGAGTAATAGGCCTTAGTAGTCTACCATCATATGACCCTAGATATGTTTTGTTGTATAGCTTTAGGGTAGGCCTTATGGTGGGTATCCGGATGAGATACTTTTGGATGTATTATGTTCTGACCAGACTGTGTACTCTGATTTATATTTAAAAACTTGTTTTATATTATTATTGTATGACTGAGTTGTTAATTGCCTTGTAAGCATACACGGTGTTGTATGCTTACGGCGGGATACTGTTGCAACCCGTGGCCGCGGGATGTGACAGATATGTTATTCGACCCAAGTAATTTTTTCTATTTGTTTTAATGTGCAGTTAAATAGAGATGTCAGTGATCCAATTAGGCATCATGGTTTGATTGTTCATAGAAACTCTGATGTCACGAGACAATGAGTATTGTTGACCTACTGAAATAGTCGTCAGACTAGGTTAGTAAGAGCATACCACTATGTTGATAGTATATTACAGTACAGTACCAGAATATATATTTAGGTCTTCAAAAATGACACAGTGACTTAGACATTAACCAGTTTTGGCTTTGAAAAATAATATAAAAATATTTCTTTGATAGTAAAGGAAACTGGTGAGGGGGTCTAATGTGCCATTTTGTTTTCCAAAACAAAAAATAATAATAATAAAGGGCACGTAGTCTCAAATTTCTCCAAGTCATGTTTGCTCCTAATTGCAGCAACTAATAGCATGTCACCAGAATTAACCTTAATTGAGTTGACAAGAGTACTATTAAGTTTCCTCCTCAAACAATAATACAGAAAGTAACAGCTCGACGGGTCTTCAAGATATAGAGAAGAGGTACAATTTTTAGTTGGTTGAATGTGTTTTTCTATAATTGCTTCTATTTTTTGTTTCCTAAATACTACCCCTATAATTAAAGAAGAGGTTAAAATTTCATCCAGGAAAGCTACGAAAGCTGTATACCCAAATAACATCCTACAAATGATTTTAGCATTGAAGCGGATTCTTCTTTTGATAATGTAAGTTCAATAACATATTTTTCTACATACTTACTACGATGAGCTCTATATCAACTGGAAGCAAGTACAATTTAGATATGCATAATGATTATGCAGTGTCTCTATTTGAGCCATAAATGGTTGCTTAATAATTATAATTAAAATCTACTTCATTAAAGCGAATAAAAGGGCTTTTATATTTACAAGCAAATATCTTGTAGACTTATACATTCAATGGTATACTATTGAATTACACTTATGTTAAGCCTCAATTAGAAGAGTGGAACTTTTTCGAGAGCATGTTAGTTGGGAAGAAAGGGTTTGTTGTCAGTATAATTCATCAGGCCTTTGAAGAAACTTTATGACAGACTTTACAATTAATTGCATGTTAATCATATATTTTTCCCATACGGCTCTTTTTCTGGATTTTTACTTATTGGATGCTTAATTTGGACGGTAGGTTTAAATGATGAGGTGTCAAAATAAAGAAATACACAATCAAGGTGGCCGAGAAAGGGTACTTTTCAAGTTCAATTTTAGTTCATCTAACATACAAAAAATGACTTTTGAATATTTCCAACTTCCTAGTATTTGCTATTTTCATAAATTAAATTATTTTGTTTTTATTTATCATAAATTCAGGATTTCACATGCCCAACTTCAACCTAAAAAAAATATATGTACTTCTAGATATATTTATTTAGTGTACTAATTAATTGGGTTGTTAGTAACTAAATTAGTATACTTCTAATTTGTTAGGTGATTAGTGTTGTTATTCTTCAAAAAGAATGTGTTTCATTATTTGTGTTGTCTGGTGATTTGTTTCCTTGATTATCTAATGAAAAGCTAAAATTTAGTAGTATGTAACGAAGGTGGACATACACAAACTGTAAAGTTAAATATTTGTTTCATCAAGGATCAACAGTTCTCTTGCGTAGTATAAAAAGGCGATTCTAGCATACATTTGTTATATTTTTATGTTAATTTACAAAAAGTATGTACTCATCTGCTGATAAATATGTAGAGAAGTCCATTTGGAACTTCCCTCATTAAATAATTGACAAATTGGATAAATTAAATAAATAAAATAGTATCCTTTTTCTACAATTCTAAAAAAATCCACCTCAACATTCAATCCACATAGGCATTATATACATATTTTACTTCTTCCATCATATATTTCATTCGGAATGAGGATTTGAAAAAAAATATATAATTACTGCAATAATTTCTAAACAAAATCCATGCTCCAACATACACACAGAAAACGGAAAACGGTTGCGACGACGCACCTAGTTTGAATTCCATTACAATTTTCATAAAAAAGAGACATTTAATATCTGCCATGCGCCGAATGCCCCGGATCATATTCTTTCTTTTTGAGTTATAAAATAAAAATATCTACGTTAGTTCATAAACATTATATTGTCTTTAATGCTTTTAGAGGACTCACTTATGATATTTCTTTTAATTAAACTTGGTCCAACTTATTAGTAGAAATTTAAACTAACTGAGTCTACATATTAGTCATAAGGAAATTGTACAATTTGTAGTCCTGAACCATTCAAAAATTTTACTAGACAAAGCGGAGGGGGGGATTCAAATTTTTTTATTCTCGCCATGTCCTCTTTTTTTTTTTTGAAAGTTCTCGCTGTCTCTCTTCTTTCTCTCGCTGTCTCTCTCTTCTCTCTCGCTTTCTTTCTAAAATTTACCTTGTTCATCAATAGAAACAATGGAAGAAACTTCTCAAACCCCAACCCTAGAATTCTCCTCTAAGTTAGGTACGCAAAATCGAACCCCGGCGACAACAGTGTGCCGTCGTCTCCGAGAAAGGGCCCCGGTGAGGACAAGATCGTCGCCGCCTTTCACACGTTTGTCTACTAGGAGGATAGAAGAAGCTGTCTTGGGTACGAAAAACCAAACCTCGGAGACAACAGTGCGTCGCCGTCTTTGAGAAAGGGCCCCGAGGAGGACAAGATCGCCGCCGCCTTTCCCATATTTGTCTGCTAGGAGGATGGAAGAAGCCACCTTGGGTACGGAAAACCAAACCCCGGTGACAATAGTGCGGCGCAGTCGCCGTCGCCGACAAATGGAGCTGGACAGTGAGCTAATCGAGAAATATCAGCATGATAAGAAGCAATGGGCCGAGATAGTATCTGATTTAGAAAGAAAAATCGAGGTAAATTTTAACTTGCATATAATAAGGATCAAACAAATTTTTTCAACTTGTTTAGCTATAGCTATTTTTTCTAATTTGTATATATTGGTTTTAGATTCTGAAAGAAGAACAGGCTAAGCTTTCGAAAGAGGCACATGCTTGTGCACAGGCATTAGGTAATTTCTTACACAGATAAATTAAATTATAGGTAGTTAACTTCTTACTCAGTTGGATACTGTACTAAATAACACCTTTTGCATTGAAATAATGTAGCTCAAGAAGGTGAAGAACTCACCAACAAGTATATTAAAGAGATGGCAAGGAGCAGAAGACTACTGAGTGAACTTCAAGAGTTGAAGGGTATTACTGTCATTTATGATATTCTCTCTTGCATATTTCTTCCAAATATGTTTCCTTCAATTTGCACATCATATCTAAAAGGATCTCTTTCTTGTTTTAGATTGAAAATAATTCTAGGAGCAACTCATTTACAGGCTATCTTTACTAATTGGAGTAGCCAACTGTAGCACTCTAAATAATTTATATGAGTCTTACCTTGTGATCCGGTATTGGCGTATTGCGGTCCACATTTTCATATTATATTTCTTTTTTCCCACAAGTTGGTAGCAGGTTGCTAAAGTGATACATCCAAAGGGTATTGTAAAAAGTTTCAGTATAATAAGATATATCTTTTAATCCTAAATACATTTTCGGTTTAGATTGCAAGTATACAATCCTACCGTGTAATATATTATCGGGTATCAATCCACAGGGAGTATGTTTAATTACTATGCTTAAACTTTAGTAGTAAATTCAAAAAATAAAATAAAGTAAAGTGCAATAAAAGTAAATTGGGGGTTGTATACTAACAATTCCTAAATTTGGGTTCAATACCCGAATAGAGAGTTTTAAACAATAAAAGTAAATGAATGAAAGAAAGATTGGTTTGCTTTCTAGTTTGAGAAGATCTAGGGGCATTCGGTCTACAATCCCTTGCTAACTCTATCTATTCGGTATTTGTTTGAGTTCATATATGATTTGATGAGATTTCTAACCTAATATGTCATTAAGGGTCACTTTCGTGAATTAATAACGTGTCTAAGTAATTCGGATTTCATGGTTAGGTCCTTCACCCTAGTTACCTAGACCATGCGCTCTTATTAGTCTCTCCTCTCCTCAAATATTGATATTTCACGATTAAGTCCATCATACCAATACCCGATTCAATTTGAGATGTCCTAATTAGGGTTTGGCTTCACGGTTAGGTCCTTCACCAAGTTCCTAACTTTAATTTCTATAGTTCCGGCTTAGATTACAAATTGGTTAGATCCTAATCCAAACCTAGGGTATTTGCATTCATAATTTGGTACTCTCCTCTCATCCTAGCTTCTCTGGATCCTTTGCATGACAAAAAGATACCAAAGCGGGAATACTTCGATTTCAAGTACTAAACTATGTAATTAACACAAATGATAAATCACAGAAATTAACATCAAATCCCATAAAACAATCATAACAAAAATAAATATCCGAATAAGATACAATTAAACAAGTTCATACATTGACCTAAACCCCTAGAGAGAGATCTACTCTCTCATGGAGAGATCCATTACAAAAATTGGCAAAAGTAAGAAGAAATGAAATAAAGAAATGATTACACTCTTTATTGAATCAAGAACCTCTATCTTGCCGAATCTTGCTCAAGAAACCCTTCTTCCCCTTGCTTGAAAGCTTTCCTTACTTCAGAATTTATCGCTAAGTATTGTGTGTGTGGAGAGAGAGAATGAGATGATGGATGAATGGGAATGAACTTCCTCTTTTATAGCCAAGGACTATGCCCAATTAAGAAGCATAGTTGTGAGGTGAGTGGGGACTATATTCGGATTATTTCCCAGGTTGTATGGTCCAAATTTAGCTGTAAAACAGGTCCATGAAGCACCAAAAATAGAAACCATGTTGAAAACATGTAAATCTGGCTTTCTGCGGGTCCAGTGCGTCCGCACTAGTGATGAGTGCGGGTGGTCTCATCCGCATTGGCTGTTTGGTTTCCTTATTTAACTTTGAATATCTTCTCAGTGCGTCCGCACTGAGGATGAGTGCGGGTGGACCATCCGCACTGGCTGTGAGTGTACAATTCCTGATATCGGCTAAGTCCTCAATGCGGCTGGGCTCATCCGCACTGGATGGCCAATGCGTCCGCAGTAGGCTTGGGAAAAACTTCTTGTTCTGCTAAGAGGCTGAAAATTTGGCTAAATCTTGAGTGTGTCCGCACTGGCTATGAGTGCGGGTGGCAGACCCACACTGAGACTTAATTTCTTCCATTTTCGTCTTTTCCTGCGATTTAAAGCTAAATAACTGCAGTAACTTGATTCTAGGTGTAATCTATTAACTTTATACTTAAAATACATGATAATTAGAGTTATTCTATACTAAAAATTAGATCAAAATGTGTATATAATTTATGCTTATCATAAAGCGTGTATATCATGTATATATAACAATTAAGGCAGTTTATACTACTTGCATTTAATAGTAAATTATACGAACAATCTTTAAATAGAAGTACCATTATTTTTTTCATATTAGTCTCTAAACTTTTCATCATCTTTCACATAGGTTCCTAATTCCTAAGATATCTCAAAAAATATCGAACTTAGAATACATAAATTGCATCTCTAATTCTAGTGCTATCGAAACCGGATCTGTCACACCCCAAACCAGGAATTCTGGATTAAGGTGTGATCAACCTCGCCTCGTGCTTAATTAATCATTAAGCACGCAAGGCTAATCATGAATAATAAATCAAACAGCAGCGGAAGCAAAATAATATAAATATCAAGCATCAGTCACATAGCAAATAAATAAACATACACATACATAACATATAATCTGATCCATCTCGAATCCAAATAACACCATCTATAGAAGGGGACACATGATCTATCGAGCCCATATATATAACACAAGAATACGGGACTCGTAAACCTAATCAAAAGTCTAACTCTAGCTAATCAAGCGGTGTGGCCATCGGGGACAACTCCTGACAACTCCTGCTGCGGATCGCCAGATGCTGTACCTAAAACCCACGAAACAACTTGTGGGTGAGCGACGAATCGCCCAGTATGTGACCCAGAATTATCCCCTCAGGGATCCTCTACGGTCAAAGCACTTTTATTTATAAAATGAATGCAATTGAAAATATGCACATGTGTGAACCTATATTAATATCTAATAGAACTTATAATACTTTTGAATGATGTCATGATGCGATTATTCTATCATGCCAACATGCGGAATAAACCCAAAATAAAATCAAGGTGTAATATTGGATATAAATCAAATCGGAATCCAGTACTCATTGCACTGTGTGCTCAAATACAATAATAATAATAATATGGATAAAGTAAATCACCCCGTGCCGTGCCAATAGGATCAAAAGATCCAACCAATATAATCCAAGGACTGTGTTCATAGGTACAATGATACACGTTGCCTAATGACATCGAGCATTGCCCACAAGTTATACAACACACTAGCCGATGGTTATATCAAAATCCGATGTGTCATCTCGCCTAACGATTCATCACCCAAACATATAAAATAGGAGAAATCATACAATGCATGTCGTAAAATTGTTAATCTCTTCCCTCATGAGCAGGAGAGAACTCTACCGTCCGGCCAGACCAATAGGATCAGCATCAAGGCTCGCCGGCCTTATGCTATGCACATCATTCCACAAGGCCCGCATTGGACCTTTGGAACTTCCGTTCTAGGCAAAGTAGCTCCTAATGTAGGGAAGAAATAAATCCCGAATCGTCCGTGCCTCAGGGCTCGCATCCGGCCCGCACGTAATGGTAAAATGAATTGAAAAAAGATATATATAATCAAAGTTTATACATATAATATAAATCCTAAAGCCATCCAAGGATCAAGTGACCCTCAGCTCAGTGGCTGTCGGGCCGTCCCATGCCAAGTGACACCAAGACGGAACGAAGTCACTCGGCTCTGCTCAGCTCACACCAATGCATGCGTATGCACGAATTTTAATAATAATATATTGTCTTCCACGAGAAGGAGAACTAATAACATAATATTCTAATAACATACATATAATATTATTTAATTACTCTACTCCTAAAATACAGTAAATTCGAGTTTTTCAGGAGTTATGCAATTCTACCTACAGTGCAGAAAAGGATAAACATGCTCTACAGTTTTAATGCAACTACTTAAAATAAAGTGCGGATGTCAGGTCAGATGGATCGACTGGTAAGAGTACGCCCACGAAAGAAAATAATTCAGATATCCCACACTTGAGGGGGCTGGAGTCTCTGTCGCTAGTAATCAGCATGCTCCGCGTATGCTCCGAACTGCGGGTTAGTCGGATCGGCCCACGAGTCGGACTCGTACGGATTTGGCTGATCTGTGATCACGTAATTTAAACTAATTAAAATCTACACTAATTTTATTCTAACCCTCGTCCCAATTAATGTGCAAGTCAATTGCTCGATTATTTCGATTTTAATAAATTTACCGATTCAGTCGATCTGACTGATCCGATTAGGCATATATATTAATTGTTTACTTTCATGCCATCGTGCTTAGCATTAATCTTAAATTATAATTTCGTCATCTATTGATCATTCACTTTGATCTAATTTTAATCCTAGTTAAATTTATATTCTAATGATTTAATTTGAAGATATGTTGCTTGTATAATTTCAAATGTCGAATTATTCGTAATAAAATAATTGTTCGAGAGTTACAATAAATTATACGTGTTTTTACCCAACTAATATATTTTAAAATTTCCTATCTACTTGATTTATTTAATTCGGACTATAATTGATTTTAAATGGATCAAAATTCAATTTCGAAAGTTAG
Organism: Carex pumila; assembly: GCA_033356055.1. NCBI lineage: Eukaryota > Viridiplantae > Streptophyta > Magnoliopsida > Poales > Cyperaceae > Carex > Carex pumila. Next base: position 32,431 of record JARJHM010000966.1, read on the forward strand.
TTTATAATTAAAATCCCTAAGGCAAATAATTTAATAAAATATGTTAATTATATGATTATTGCGAAATTTATAATCCGTTTGAATATAGTTAAGATATTTTATATTTTAGATGTATAATTCGTTTTATAAAGTTAGAAACGGAATCCTTAATTAGTTTACGGGTTTCTAATTGATTTATTCCTAAGTCGCGCCGTTCGTTATTTTTATAACTAATTTAATTTCTACGTTTAATTAGTCGTTTCGAATCTAAGTCAAAAAGAAATATTTATCGTTGCTAATTAATTATCCTTTATTAATTAGCAACGATTTTTCGTACAAGTTCAAAAATGTTTAAAAGAATATTTTAATTTAAAAACTTATTATGAAACTTTTATTTTATTTAAATGTGTTGAGTGTTTTAATTGGGTTTGTTTCTTAAATCAACTAGTTGATTATCACTCTTAAAAATCGTACATTTTAAAGTTCAAGTTAGGTGTGTTATGTTATTCTTCTTAAGCGACGAATTCGATATTTAATTATTAATCTAATTATACTGCTAGTTCGTCGTTTTATAAATACGCATGAAATAAATACTTTTGTTAATAAATTTTCCTTATCAATTAACGACATATAAAATTATGTTTTCGAAACTAAAACTTTGTAACACAAATTTTAATTTAACTACGGGTTAGGTGTTTTTATCCGACAATTTCGAATTTTGGAAAAATTCCAAATTCCATAATTTTAATCCAAGCAAAGCCCAAAAAGTCATTTCCAATTATTTATTTTACAAGGGCTCAAGTGCAGATACATGCATATTTACAAAACAGACCCTACTAAATTTTAATTATCACAAGGGCCTATATTTTGAACAATTAACCCTCACAATTCAAACAATCATACAAGGGGTCCCTGTCAGTTCAAGGTTGGTACCAGCAGCATCACTGGGCCAGTACCGATTGGTACCAGCATCACATACAGGCAACCACAGCACAATCAACAACCATACAGTAAAACAGGTACCAGATACACATCACAGCAAGGTGCACACAAGCCAGAACAGCAACAAGGCACAAGCCAAAACAGCAACAAGGCACAAGCCAGAATAGCAGCAAGGCACAACAAGGCACAAGCCAGAACAGGTACTGGTACGGTACCAGTCAAGAGCACCCAAATCAGGGGGTACAAAGCCGTACCAGAAAATACAAGAGAAGAGCCAGTACACGACTAGAATAGAGCACAAACGTCACAACATCAAATCAAAGTGTACCGGCTTGCATTTTTCGTTGGTCGGCCGGGAAAATCAACAACCCGAGCCGGCACCTAGTACGCAAAAATCAAACGAGGCAACAAAATCAAGGTGCTCACTTACCAGTCAGCTAGAATCACAGAGGGCTTTATCAAAAGCGGCCGGTACCAAGAATCCACGGTCCTCGCCCCTCAGCCAGCAAATCGAGCAACGGAATCAAGTCAACAAGCCCCCAAAAATCAACGGCAAGCACCTCAGAAAGTCACACGAGCACTCAATCACTCTCACAAGAAACCCCAAAATCTAGGGTTTCGGAATTCACAGAAATCAGAGGAAACGAGCAAGAACAGAGACAAAAGGGGGAAAAATCACGCAAACCTCAGCACATGAGAGTGAAAACAGGAGGGCCCGAGAGAGAGAGTGAGAGGTGTATAAATACCCGGAAAGGAAGGAAATCACACCACACCAGTGCCGTACCGAGCAGGTGGTGAGGCCATCTCGCCTCACCCGTTCTCTGACAACCGAAGGGACAGCGACGACTAAGAGAAAAAGGGGCGGGATCTCTCTCCCGCTCGTCTCCATTATCGAACGAAGGAGAAGGAGAGTAGGGTCGGCGCGCAGGGACCAAAGAGAGAGACAGGGAGAGAGATCAAAGAGAGAGAAGGGGAGAGGTAGGGGTTTTTAAAACCCCAACTTTAAGATTCGTGCGGGATGGTCCAGATAATGAGATCAACGGTTCAAACAAATTCAGACATGTATGTATACTTGATTATTTGATCTAAAATTTTTACTCCCTTTGAAATTTCGATTCGAGGTTTCATAATATATTTTATAGTTTAATTCGTACGAAAAATTCATATATTTATTCTCCTAATTAGAGCTCTATTTATTTATTTCTTTACACGAATCATATTTTATTTTATTTTCTCAATTTTTAGGACTTGTAGGACTTTTCGATTTAAGAATCTCTCGGACGATTATAAAATTATTATAGGTTCTATATTTTATTTTATTTTTAAATCTCTAATTTTTAATATACATAATTTCCTACATTATTTATATTTCGAAATTTTAGATTCGTTTTAGTCGGTCAGAAAATTTATGAACGATCGTTAAGTTAATTAAAAATTTTATTTAAGCCAAATGATCGATTTAGTAATTTAATTATGTTTTAGAATTTTGGAATATAACAGGATCGGACCAACATGAAAATTAGACCCAGCTCAGAGACAAAGCTAGACTTTTGGATTATGAGGTAAAATACATATGGAGGTTAATAATATAAAAAAATTATGCAGAGAATGGAGATTAATTTTGCAGTACCATACGATTTTATTCACAATTATATGAAAAATCTTATATAAATATAAAGTTTTGAAAAAAAAAATAGAGATTAATTAATCCCCATTCCTCCCTTCTCACTCTGCCTCGGCACCTCTGATCCAGAGAATGAGTTACATGCACACTCATTTGGATGAGTTACCACAAGATTTTTGTAAAAAAAAAAATATTGGATTTAAACTTGCTATTTGATATTATAATGAAAATAAGTGGCATTTAATTTGAAGCTTGACATTTGAATATGACATAACATATCGGAATGTTGATGGATAACTACTTTTGAATAATAATTTAGATCCCATCAGCTTCACATCAATCTTTTAATTCTTCAAGCATATATTTTGATTAATCTTGCTTTACTTGATTTTTTTAAATACATACTTGGAAGGATCTTGAGATTACTACGATATTATTTTGAAAATTGAAATTCAAGTTCATTTAGAACAACATAATTTATTGACACTCTTAAGCATGTCCTGCTGCATTATATCCTCATTTAGTGGTTTTTTTTGTCTTGTTTTTAGTCCAATTGAAATTTTTTTCTCTTCAATTATGAATATTATTAGATAGAGAACAGATATGCATGGTTTCAGATAAATTTCATCCATTCATTTTAAATCAAACAACAGTTGAAATCTATCATTAGATAGAATAAGCAGGTTGAGAATAATAATCATGATCGGATTACATCATAAAATTGTATAATTTCAAATCTATGATTTATACCTATCTCAAATCAATAACAACCAGAGGGAAGACCAACTCTTTTCAGCATATGATGCAGATTTAGAAGTAAACGTCCAAGTACGCTGTATGCACGAATCTCGATGACGGAAAAAAAAAAAATCAAATTTCGCCTTTGTACTTCTGGATCGTACAATGTTGCTCTTAGTTTCTAAATCGATAAATTCGCACAATGTTGTACTATGCGCGATTGTGTAAGAACTGACGTGATGGAAGTTCAAAGCTAAGCTACTAGCTAGTACTCTAAGAGGCTGGACTTGGCCGAAAAAAATGCACTTAATAGAGTCACTTTAAATGGGTCGAATCTGACCCATCTAATTATGTTTTTATATGAAATTTGATCAAATTTTAGCATTAATTAAGATTAATTATATCAATTGAGATAAGTTAAATAAACAAATATAAATAATATTAAATAATTAACCAAGTTATGCCCTTTTTTTTGTAGTTACCACCCAAAAAATTGAAATTAAATGAATACCACCCGGATTACTAAATTTAAGATTCCGCCATGTTCGCGTAATGGATTTCCGGACGGATCGCCACCCGTTCGCGTAATGGATTAATTTGCGGACTGACCCGTTCCCGACCTGACCTGCTCGACTAACCCGTTCGCAAGATGGATATGCGGATTGACCCGTTCCCGATAATTTCTATTTTTTAAATTATGTTTTTTAATTTCTGTTTTTTAATTTTTGTTTTTTAAATACTGTTTTTTAATTTCTGTTTTTTAATTTCTGTTTTATTTCTGTTTTTTAATTTCTGTTTTTAATTTCTGTTTTTTAAATTCTGTTTTTTAATTTCTGTTTTTTAAATTCTGTTTTTTAAATTCTGTTTTTTAAATTCTGTTTTTAATTTCTGTTTTTTAATTTCTGTTTTCTAAATTCTGTTTTTGATTTCTATTTTTTTATTTTTGTTTTTTAAATTCTGTTTTTCAAATAGGTTAGATTTATTTTTGAAAATGTTAGATTTATTTTTAAATAGATTAGATTTATTTTTGAAAATATGTTAAGTAATTTAAATGAATACCACCCGAATTACTAAATCTAACACCCCAATTACTAAATCTAATTCGGGTGGTATTCATTTAAATTACTTAACATATTTTCAAAAATAAATCTAATCTGTTTAAAAATAAATCTAACATTTTCAAAAATAAATCTAACATTTACAAAAATAAATCTAACCTATTTAAAAATAAATCTAACATTTACAAAAATAAATTAAAAAACATAAATTAAAAAACATAATTTAAAAAATAGAATTTAAAAAACAGAAATTAAAAACAGAAATTAAAAAACAGAAATTAAAAAACAGAAATTAAAAACAGAATTTAAAAAACAGAATTTAAAAAACAGAAATTAAAAAAGAAATTAAAAAACATAATTTAAAAAACAGAAATTAAAAACAGAAATTAAAAAATAGAATTTAAAAAACAGAATTTAAAAAACAGAAATTAAAAACAGAAATTAAAAAACAGAATTTAGAAAACAGAAATTAAAAACAGAAATTAAAAATCAGAAATTAAAAAACAGAAATTAAAAAACAGAAATAAAAACAGAAATTAAAAAACAGAATTAAAAAAAAAGAAACTAAAAAACATAAATTGAAAAACATAAATTACAAAACAAAATTTAAAAAATAGAAATTACAAACAGAAATTAAAAAAAAAAATTTTAAAAACAAAAATTATCAGGAACGGGTCGGTCCGCTTATCCATCTTGCGAATGGGTCGGTCCGCATATCCATCTTGGGAATGGGTCCGTCCGCAGAACCATTTAGAGAACGGGTCAGTCGAGCGGGTCAGGTCAAGAACGGGTCAGTCCACAAATCCATTACGCTAACGTGGCGGAATCTTAAATTTAGTAATTCGGGTAGTATTCATTTAATTTTAATTTATTTGGGTGGTAACTAAAAAAAACGGCAAGATATCCAAGTCGAGTTGGTACTTGTGACACGTTCATATCAGGTCAGGGTCGAAGGATTTCGACTTGTCTCAGGTTGAACCTGACCAAGAAATATAATAAATTTATATGAGGTTAACTTAGGTGAGTTATAGAGTAAAACACGTTTGTACTTTATGTTATATATTGATTTTGAAAATTCAAACAACCGATTCGAACCTTCTAACATGTTCTCTATATTGAAATGTGCTTGGAGACTAAATTTTACATTATTTTAAATTTTTTTTACTATGTATTAAGCTACTTTGAAAATCGTTGTTTTATTGTTCAAAAAACAGTAAAAAATTTTGGATCACCGGATCAGCGATTTTCAAAGTACATTTCAATATGGAGATCGTATTGAGCAGTTCGAATCGGTTATTTAAATTTTTAAAATAAAAATATAGTGTCGTGAAGCAAAAACATGTTTTACTCCATAGCTCATTTTAGCCCATCTTAATTTATATTGACTCAATTCAAGATCCGGTCTGATTCAACTCATTGACACCCCTAACTAGCAAAAAAAAAGTTGCTCAATAAAATTTGCTTCTTCCTTGGTAGTCTACCAAGTTTTTTTTTTAAAAAAAATTGCTTCTTCTTATCTCGCTCATTAATATTGTTAATTACAAGTAATTAGTATTAGTTCTATTTGTGTAACAATAAGTTAGGAAACGAAATTTTTAGTTATCAATATAGTATTTTACTTGAGAATTAAAGTATATTTGGATTTTAATAGCTCACTAATAAATGCTTGTTAACATATATAATTATTATAATTATATTTATAGTACATAATTTAATTCTAATATGTGTATTTTACAAATAAAATGTTTTAAATGCATGAGAATATATAACATTACTTGGTGAGATTAGTGTTATTATTATCGTTTTGATACAATCTAATAAATACATTTCTCTTTTATTTTTTAAACAGCGTTTGATCAGTTAACGTTATTTCACTAACCCAATATTTAATATAAATAATAAATTTATAGTTAACACTATTTCAAACTTTGTAATCTAAATAATATTTGTACAGCCTAAATAACACAAAGGAGTAAGGCTATGGCAATTATATGCATTTTACAAATTATGACCCGTACTATAGATATCTCTATTCTATTTACTTTGGGTGTTCGATCTGACAACGGCTATGATTGAGAGATGAAACTTTGAATTTAATCTCAACTCTCCAATTATATAATTTGTTTTCTTTTGATTAAATGCATATGTTTTATGTATAGAAATCTAAATTTTTGTTAAAAACATATCCACAACATATGCTGCTACACGATACGTTACAATTAAAATTGAATAAAATCTGAAATTTAGCGATATATTTATCTGTTTTCTTATTTTTTTTGTTTCCATATTTCTCATCTTCAATTGAGAATACTCCACCTTCTATTTTCTTACTTATTGTTTTCTTACTTCTTCGTTTCTATACGGATCACAATGGAATTTTTTTATTTTATTTCCTTATTTCTCTTTCTTTGTTTCTATACATGTTGGTGTAGACAATTTAGAATATATTTTTGATATAGAATATATCAATGTGTGTGTGTATTCTAAATTGAAAACAAAGAAGAATATAAATTGGAACGTGTGTGTGAATATATATTTTTCTTATAATATATGTGTGTGTGTATATATCCTATACATACACACGATAACACTTTTTATTTACGTTTTTTTATATCATATTATATGTTAATATTGAATTGTTGTATGATATGTGATATTAGGTTCGAATCGAGCTATTATTTGATATCATTGGTACTTAAAAATAAAAAAATCATCACATCATCAAATTGTTATCAGAGATCACGATTAAAGTTAATTGAAAATACAAAATCATATAAATTTTCTATTAATATGTGTTTTAATTTTTAGATAATTATTATTTTCATTGATATATTTGTTTCTTATAATATATCTCCGTTGCAACGCACGGGTATATATCTCTGTTGTCATAATATATTGCATATTTATTTTTTATATTTTTAGAATACTTATTTTCTTTAAATATGTACAAAATTATTGCTTTTGATTGATCTAGAATTTTCAAACCAAGTGATTTTCTACTAATCTAAAAAAGTAGTTAAAAAAATTACTGATCTAACGCCTACATCCTGGAGCCCACGACCTTTGAGATGGTGTGCCTTTCTTTACCTAATGAGAAATGAATACAAGGTAGAACGAGCTAGAGTTATTTTTCAAACCTTGGTATTGCTTCTATTCTCAAGCTTATTTTACCAATTTTACATATAAAATATCCTAATCTTGAGATGATGCTTCTGTTGTTGAATGTCTTGTGCTTCATGACTACATCCTTGATGCTGTATTGCAATTTATTTATTCATTCTTGATGTGTAATTATTGAATTTTCAGTTGTCATGAACCTGCACAACGTCTCAAGAAAAAAAACTGTAAAATATAATTTATATATGTTTTACAAATCTAGTGAAACATATAAGTATATTATAGCATAAGCCAACATTATCAACTCCCTATTTTTTTTTTATCTAAAGAAAGTTGGAGGTTGTCTTTATCTTTGTGATAAAAGTTTATGCATAGTTGCCCAATTATTTTTTAAAATAAAGATGAAAAACAAACTCCTCTAAATATTCACAAAAAAAATTCTCATCTGAATTTTGAACCTACGATCTCTCATACAAAAATATTGTCTTTAATTACTAAATCAAATACTAGTTATCATATTAAGCTGAAATTATTCCTTATTAATGTACAATGTTATAACTTTTGTTAATTCTCCATGTATACAAGAAATATAGTCTACAACACATTTAATAAATGTGTCAAAATAATGCGAGAGTTCGTATCTAATAATTATAATTAGTATTGTTCTACTATATATACGTGAAGGTTATGGAAACAACTTGTATTATGAGACTCTTGAACTAAAGATAGTAATCTTCTACATATATTTCTTGAAAAATGTACATTTATTTCTCATAAATGGGAAATTTATACAGCGTGACAATGTTCTCCAGCACAATATTTATAAAGAGAGAATAATCAAATTAAGTTTGAAATAATCAAACTAATAGTTGAAAAGAATGAAACATGTCAAAATTTTCCTTATTTCCTAGTAAAAGAGAAAAAAAAATTATACAAAAAAGAGAAACAAAACAACATGAGAATTTGAGTCAATGATAGAATAATTGAAAAATGACCTAATTATAGCTTGTTATTAGGATTCACACTACAATAATATAGTCACATCTAAATGTATAACAAATTTTGTATATTCTATCATAATGCAGAGTCATCTTGCGTAGTTCCGTGACTATGCACCGTGCCATAATCCGATTTGGATCAACATTTGCAGATTTTCTCAAGTGAAAAGCAGGACACTACTATCTCTTTTTCTCTCTTCAAAGAAGAGAGAGAGACACACAAGAGAGATAGAGAAGAGTAAGGAATAACAAAGATTTGAAGAGCACTGAATCTCTTTCTCATCCGATCTAACCACAATAAACAGAAACATGAGAAATCTAGTTATTATGGTAAACCTTCTCAATTCTCACTAATCTAACCTTGAAAAAGATCAAAATTACAACAAGATGCCAAATCTGCTAAACAAATTATTAAAATTTTAGCATTCCAGATTGAAATAGTAATCCTTTTTTTTTTATTGAAGCCCGTAGGCATGCTTGATTATAACAAATGAAAGTCTTACATAAAGTCCTACATAAGCTTAATAGAAACCTGGAAAGGTAAACTAAACCATGCAAAACAAAATCACGCAAAACAAGAGATATGTTTCATGTCCTTTGAAAAAAAAATGAAAAAATCACACAATTTCTCTTAGCTGGGAATTTCTTTTTAATATCCACCAACCTTCTTATCTTCCTCATTCATACGGAAACAAACAGTAACAGTACCATTAACAGTGCTGGTATCAGTACTACTACCCATTACCAATGCTTAGAATGTATTCCAAATCCTTTACTAGGCCTATTTCCACATCCGAAGCCTCTTTCAAGGTGCAGATCAGCGTCTAACCGGCATCACAGTGATAGTAGTAACTTGTAGTTAGAAAACGAACAGGCTTTTGAATCTGAAAGAGATAAAGATAAGTACCAAGTGGTCTGATCCTTTTCAAAAAACAAATAAAGATCTCTAAGTACCACATTATTAAACTATGCTGAGTTAGTAGGGTTAATTTGGGCATAATTTGCATTTTACAATCTACAAAGTAAGCCATTGAGGCACACATTAATTGGTTCATAGTTCTTACTCAAAACATGAAAAAGGGGTGCGTGTGTCACAAAAAAAAAAAACTTAAAAGACAGCCACAATAAATTTAATCATAAAAACAATCTATGTTTGGTCCTAATATATATGCACAATTTTGGGTTCAGAACTTCCACCTACATTTACAAACCAACTAGTTGTCTACAAGCAGCCCACATTTTTCACATTTGATCAAGGATTTAGATTACTGGTACCAAAACAGTGACTTACTGCAACAATGCCAGAATTTAAACTGATGTGGATTTCATCTCAGGGAACAAAGTAAGGGCCCCTAAAGGGAAATCTGAAGTGCCAAAATTACATTGCTTACCATCAGCTTTAATTCTCAGTTGAGACATAACTTAAATTCAGAATTTAATAAGGAAACCAATTTGTAAAACAAAACTTGACATGGTAATGAAAGGATGTACATTTCTGTTTAGATTTGTCTTTAGAAAGCACTGAAACAATGTTAAATCTTCTCTACATGGTGGTTGTGATAACAAAAGCAATTACTACTGTAACAAAAATGGAAGTAACTACTACTGCCACTTACCAACAAAAGAATCATAGTTAAAATTCTCCTCTAGTGCAATATCAATCAAAAGAGAACGGGTGAATTAAGTGAAGAGAAAAATGAAATTAAAAGTAGCAAAGAAGAATCACAATTCAACATAGAAGAATTTCCCTCACCAGTATACAAGGGCATATCAGTCAATTTTCCTTACCAATAAACATAGCAGAATTTCATAGTAGAATGATAGTTAAGAATTGATCTAGTCATGGTTTAATAAGCTTGACTATAGCTTTTCAGATACCAGATTACATAGGGTCAGTATGGTTGTGTGAAAGTGTGAAAATTAGATGTATAGATCATCATTTGGATGTTTGAAAAAGAAAAGACAAGGAATGACATCTATTCTTCCTGATACAACCACAAAACAAGTGTCAGAATTACTGAGAAACACCATAAACATTGATTAGACCTGCAAATATGCCTCACAAGGAGGAAAAAAGGATATCCAATAGTGTATTCACGAGCCTTGATTCTATAATTACAACTTCAAGTAAAATCTCTATTAGTTACTCATACAATATTATGTTAGACTTTACAAGTTTGTACTTGATAAAACAAAACAAAAAGGGGAGAAACTTGAAAATTTAGATTGATGTAGCATTACACTATCAGAAGGTACCGACAAGGGTTTGCTCTCTATGTTGGGAGGTTTGCTAGTAGATAAAATAAGAAAAAGGTGTTACTGTTGTTCCATTCAGGCATTGCTGATGCAGCATTACATCGTTGAAGGGTGCTAATGAGAGTGCAACATTTGTGTTGGGAGGTTTACTGGTTGGCCCAGTCAGAACAAGTGTTGCTGATGTGGCCTCGAAGTATTGATGAACATAAGGTAGGCCAATGGTTTCTTTTTGATTGGATAATAATGGCCTTGTGTCGTTGCTGATCTTCTAATAAACAATATGTGCTATTACATTTATTTGAAAAATAATAATAGATGCATCATTGAAATAAGTTGTTAAGAATTAAAAAGTTTTGAATGCAAGGCAATGCAGAGAATTAGGAATTTAATTGAAAATAAATGTTTTTGTAAGTTGTCCTAGACTTATAAATAAGTAATTCTATTACACAAGTGCTTAGCCAGCAGAAGACAAAGTCTCTGAAATAAGCATTCAAATTTAGCCAAGTAGTAATTGTAGAAATCTTATAATCGTTTCATATTAAAAAATTGAATGCTAGTGATAAGAAAGGGTTAACGGAGAACATCTAAATACCTATTTTAAGTTAACGAAGACGATGCGAACTCATAAAAGATGTACATTTGCTACTCTTTCAAGTTACACCGTTTTTTTTTTCTAACAGTGAACACTGAAGTCTCTAAGCACCGACTCAAAATGAATGTTGTAATCTTCTTATTCATTTTTTTTCTCAAAAATAAGTTAAAGGGCATTAGTGTCGTTTTTATTCAAATGAAATCATCTATCTTCTATTATGTATACATTCCAATCAATAAATGAAGAAGAATTCAATTCTTTTTTTATTTTAGTTCTGATCAACAAAATTCAATTGGAATTCATTTCTACTGAATCCTATTGAATTGAAATCATTGGAACTCAGCTAAATAGTGTGTTCCGATCATAGTGTTAGTATGTGCTTGAAATGTTCAATGTTGGATGTGATTTTGATTCATATTTTCTGCATGCTACATCTTTTGTAAACCTATTTCTAGGTCCTTACTGTCTTTATTGTAGGAAGAGGGAATGACATGGCACTTGGTCTTTGGAGCTTTGATCAGTCAAGTGGACGAAGATTGAATTTTCAAGCAATTTTTAATGTCTTGTGCATGCTTTGTGATGAAGTGTTGGTACTGGTATATGTTAGTTCTTGATGTAAAGACTTTGGATGAATGAATGAGGTTATTAGTTGCTATCTCTCTCTTGTTCTCATTGATTTATGTTTATTTTTTTTTCCTTTTTCTAATAAAGCATGACAAATCTTAAAATTCCTTGAATAAAGAGGAATTGTGGGTTTTCTCGTTAATATCTTTGTCTGCCTTTTTTGTGTTAGTTTTTTTTTAAGCCTTACTAAGACATTGGCTACGGTGGTACATACCAGTATCCCCTTGTAGCCGCATCCACCTTTCAACTTCAATTCAAAATCAGAAAACAAAATGGAAGGGTAAACTAAACAGCAGGTATAATTAGACAACAAAAAAAGCTGTTGCATCCATCTATAATAAAAACAAGAAAGTAAAATCTGATCAATCTTTTATTTACAAGTGACAATACAACATCATTACAAAGTTCTTGAGCATACAAATTCAAGGCAATAGACACCATAGATTGAATCAGAACTCAAGTTCCAAAATCAAGGCAACAGAAAGTTGCAAATAAAAGAAAAAATAAACAAAAGCAAAACCATAGTTTTTTTTTAACATTCATACACAATATATCATTTTAACATTCACTTTAACATTCATTCAAAATATATTCCTATACGCAGTGCCATACTCTTTGAGGCAAGTTGTCGTGTCAAAGACCTGAATAGAGAACCTGTGTTGCTCTTTATAAGAGAACAGTGAGATAACCAGGTTGCATATATATTGTGAGCTTTAACAAACTCGGGACATCTCTTCATGAAGTAGGTGTTGAACGGTCAGTCACTTGTGTCGGGTAATTGAAAACAATATTTTTACACTACAGTACCCGCGCTACAGTAAAACTATTAACCATTGCTTTGGTTATTAATTACTGACAGTAATTGAAAACACTTTTGAATAATTAGTGGGGACCATAATACATTATTGAATAATTATTTCTGTACTCGCGCTACAGTAATTGCATTTAGAGAAATAATGTATTATGGTCCCCACTAATTATATTGTGTCCACTAATTATTATTCTAAAAAGATATTATATAGTCTCAATTAATTATTATTATAAAATCCTGGCAGCACCATTTCAAAGCCTTGGCACTAATTCTGTGTCAACATTTCTCTAACAAAAATAGTTGACCTCATAAAAATAAATACTTCAGTGCATAGATTTAAATACTTTCAATACTTAGATATTGATACTTTCAGTGTCATATGTAAAAAGAGGAGGGATCAAATTACAAGATTATGACAGTTTAGGTCCTCACAAGCACTTATATAAAAATTACAACATTGTTTACTATATAGATATAAATACTTGTGTTCTTTGAACTATATACTTCAAGATTTGACTATTAATATTTAAAAAAAAGTTATAGATCTGGAACGATTGCGGTCCCCACAAGCAATTATGGCATTTTAGGTGCAGGTACGATGTCAAAAATTTCAAAAAAAAAGGTGCAGGTACAATTATTTAAAAATAATTAATTTATCTTTTACATTGTTTACTATATAGATATAAATACTTGTGTTCTTTGAACTATGAACTTCAGATTTGACTATTAATATTTTAAAATAAAGTTACAGATCTGAATTGCAGTTATGACAGTTTGGTCTCCACAAACAATTATATATGGCAGTTTAGGTGCGAGTGTTCATATCAGCTTCCTACATTATTTCTCTAAATGCAATTACTGTAGCGCAGGTACTTTGCGGGTACTGTAGTGCAGGTACAGAAATAATTATTCTAAAAAAAAAAAATTAAAGAATGATCACGTGACTACTAAATTCCAGTCTGCATTATTTTTTTACATTTCGATCACGTGTCAAGCTGGGTTTTGTGTCCGGGATGGGGAAGAATTGAACCTTTAGTCGGGCCTGGCCCGTGTGGGTCTGTTTCAACTTGGCCTGTTGGCCTAAAACCCTGAATTAATCCGGTTTATCGCTCAGTCTGGTTTAGAAATAGCGGCGAACTTGCCGCTTGCCAAGTTGGATGCGAAACATATACACTCGAAAAACCCTAGCCAAAACCTCTGGTCTTTGCGTTTTTCTTTTCCTCTTTTCCACTCTCAGAACCCCCAGTACAAGTACAACAATGGCAACTTGAACCTCTTTTTTAATCTCTATCTCTTCCTCTCGTTCATAATGCCCCTGGGTTCTCTTCGTTCTCTAAAATCCCTTTTGCTCACCAATAGGTCGCACATGCATAGTTCCAACTATTCGCGACTTTTCCATCTCTCCAGTATTAGAGCGCCTCGCTATCTATATCAATCAAATCTCAATTCGAGGTTTGGTTTACAGAGCATGAAGCAAAACAGGTCTCTCTTCAGTTATCCTGTTCTGCCTTACATCACTGGTAACGACCTGTAAGCTTGTCTAATTTTCTTACAATGTTTTTGTTTAATTGTAGCTAAAAGAACCTTAATTGTCTGCTATTTGGCGAATTTCATTTTGTAGTTAACACAAGCCTCATCACAGTAAGCCGAAGAGGATCTGAACACAAATTTATACTGAACTGCCTGCAGCAGGCTGAGTCTCGGTCAGTTCGCCCAGTTATATCCAGGCGAAAAGGTATAATATAATGTCAAATTCAAGGATAGATGTAAAAGTTATCCCTGATTATCACCACCATATTTCTCTCATTTTTTTAAATTTGAATTAAGTTGTAAAACTTCTATTGCTATTTTAAATAAATTGAAGCACAACATACTGAAAGTTGGATTAATATGAAACTAGAAGCACATTGAAGGGGACAAAATTTGAATTAAATGTTAATTAATTATGGATAATGTTTTGCCATTCATTTTGTTTTCTTTCTTTGTGTAGTTCACACCTCGCAGCTGTCAGAATCAGGTAAGAAATTTTCCTATCTAAAATTTTAACTTCAGTTAATTCTCTTGTAATTATAATCTGTTTGTACTTGTGCTCATATATAAACTTTTACATAATTTAAATTTTGGTAGATCACGAAGAGCTTCCTCAGAGATCTGGTACGGAGGTTCAAATCTGAAATTAAACAAAATCTTATACTTATTTTATTGGGCAAATTTTACAGTTTTCCATATTGAATCATGAAACACATTATTTGGAACTGAAATAGAATTTGCCTATCAAAACCCCAAATTAAAATGTGTGATTCCAGATGAAATCTTCTAGCACCTACTCCATGTCTTGTTAGGAGATGCTCAGACTGCCTTCCCTCGTTGTTGCTGAATTTGAAAGCTATGTAGAATTCTTGGGGTAAAAGTAAGGGAGAGAATTCTATGAATGGGGATTGGAAGTCTGGGGAGTTTTGGTTCAAAGATTGTAAGAGGTCTTTATGTATATAAGGGTGCATTTGATATAATCTAAATTGTAGGGTGTAATGGTACTTTTGAGTTTTGCATGGTATCATAATGCTTTCCTGAGGCATGTATTCATACTATGAGTGCATATCCTCTGAGATATCTCAACTTTTGCGTGGCCGACGTGTCCGGTGCCTATTCAGGGGTGATGTAGGGGATCAGTATTATGCGTGCTTTGAGATTCGTGCAGAACGTATTTAAACGGTTGAGATTTTCCAAAAAATCACGCAAAGTTTGAGATATCTCAGAGGATACGAATTCTCATACTATTAGGTTTTCACTTAAAAATGACAGCCATTAATGAAATTGCGCTTTTGAAAAGGCAATCTATGTGTGGATATTTGACGATACTTGTTCAGTAGAACCTAAAACAAGCTCTTTAGAAAAGTTAAAAAGTTAGGGATTTTTCGGTTCTTACATATTAGCAGTAGCACCATCTAGAAGCAGTTAGCTTTCTCATGATTTGTTATCTTGTTAGTTTTATTACCTGTGAAAATCTGCTTAAATATTTCTGTGAACATTGGTAGGCAATCCTTTGATGTTAGTGAGAAAAAGAGAGAACGAATTGCAAGAACGGCTGATCCTATTGAGAGAGAAGCTATTAAAAGCTGGGATTCAGCTTGTTTCATATAAGCCCGGCCAGTACGATCACCTTGTGTGCCCTCAGGTAGTTACCATTTCTACTGTTACTTTATACAAAGGCTTATGTTTAGTCTGAGAAAAAAAAATTATCTGCGGTATAGATATCTTGCTAGATGATATAAAATAATTTGCATAGCAACTGGCATGACATGCAACACCCCAGTGCTGGATCTAGTCAGCACTGCTACAGCATAGGTACTGTATTTGAATAGCTCTCAAAGGGTTTTGTCTTCCCGAAGATAATTTCTGTTCTAGGACAAGGTTATAGTGGCATATAGCATTTCAAGAGCTGGCTTGATTAGAGCCTCGGTCTAGCAACTCGAAACATCTTAAATTAACACATTTTACTGTACATAACCTGCACCATCTGTGCACCGTAACAGGGAATTACAAATTTAAAATCCACAATATGTTATATATATTATTTCCTTTGTTTGTCATTGTTGATTGTTGCCCTTTGAACAGTGCCTTGGAGGTCAATCACAGGAGAGGTCCCTCTCTTTGCAAATCCACGATGAAGGGTACCTCCAAATTTTTTTTTAAAAATTTAAATTACCCCCTAAGCTTTGCTTGATGCTTAATATGGTCCATGGCCCTTTTTTTGACACGTCAGTGAACAGTGCAACATAGGGATATCAATTGATTAGGTTGAGAACCACCTGAACCAATTCTTTGCCCAGGTATTTTATTGGTCGATGGGTTTGAGGTGGGATTCAACTGGAAAAGAGCTTCCACTATTTTATTATTTTACTGAAAGTGGAGCATAATTTAATCTCATATTATTACATATAAAACTGCTATAGTATTATGCATGTCTGTAATGTTATGCTCTTTCACTTACAAAATTTTGTTTTTCTTTGGGAAAGGCATTCTGCAGTGTGGAAGTGCTTTAGGGGTAAATGTGGCTTGACAGGCATTGTGCGGGTACGTGTAGTTCCACTGAGAGCTGTGATTGGCCTGCATGCTGATGTTTTATTTTGTTCATAATATTGAAATTTGGGTCAATTGGTTCTTTGCACAAATAGTAAACTGTAAACCTGCAAACTGATCGTTTGACTAGGGTTCACAGCAACTTTTTTGGCTAAATGTTATGGAAATTACCAAAATGGTACATAATAAGAGTTTTGTTAGCAAAGAATCTAATAATTGTAAAATTGGCCAATTAATAGAACTTGTGGATTGGCAACAGGCTTTGTTCAGATAATTTTCTTTCTTCCCTTTGTAGCCCTATTCTGAGGTTTCAATTGAAAATCAAGCGTTCAAAGTGAATGGGAAGGTTGGGAAACAGAAACATCCAAAAAAAATCTCAGAACAAGAACTAGAGCTCGAGCCACTATGCACTGAGGTACTAAAAAACTTAGCTTCTTTCTACTGGTCCTACCAGTTTGGGCTCAATTTCTTTTTTCTTTCAGTTTCCTTAAATTTTTATTATCTTAGTTCTACAATTTTACAGGCCAGCCAATTGAAGTTTTGTTGTACCAATGTGCTATTGGTGTGTTATAACACCTCTTTGTACTGAATTGTTGATCAACTGGGTCAATCTTTTTGGTGTAATAAGTTTGTTCCTTCTACCACATGAATCCAATTGTAGTATTTTTAACGATTAGAAGTTTGATTGACATCATTATTATTCTTGCATGACTGTTGTGATACATTGTTCATAATCATTAAATTAGTTTGAATTTATCTAAACTAGCCTTAATTAACAATATGTTGCGAGTACACTGCAGTTAGTCTTTAGCTGTCCACACCTACTCCATCCAAATATAAGAAGTTAATAAAATAAATAATTCACTTTCCATTTTTAACCTAAACTTTTATATTTTTGTTCATTATGTATCTGTTTTTATTTATTTTAATTTGTCTATTTGTTGTTTCAGCTTTTTGCATACTTTAAGTCACGAGGGATTTCTGCAGAGACACTCCGACGAAATCGTGTTATGCAAAGACCAACTAAAGATGGGGTACGTTTTTTGAGCTATAACAATTTGACTCCAGATTCTGGGCCTGTTCTGCAAATTTTAAAATTTCATCCATCTTATAGTGCCATCTTGTTCATCTCTGGGCAAGTTTCTTAAGACACTATACTAAAAGATTTTAGCAAGATTTGTGAAGGATCAAAGGCTGTCTTTTATTTTTCCTTTTTTCTTTAACAAAGGAAGTGTCATTGTGATAATTTAAAATTTATATATTGTTGTTTTGTATACATAGTTATTACCTACTATGTTTTCTTTGAATCTATCTGTGGGCGTGACCCTTCTATTTCAATTCTAGCAACTTGAGTTTCTGTTTTCACAACTAGTAAGCAGTCTTTGTAAATATATAATTTTTTTAAAGAAAATTACATTATACATTTTTTGGATCTTGATACTGGGTTATTAAGATGAAAACTATAAGCTCCAGCTAAATATATTCATTAAGATACCTTTTTGTTTTTTATCTATACTTGTATGTATTTAACAATTAAAATCTATTGCTTGGTGGCAGTGCAACTTCTAAGAAGCACTTGATAAAGAATGACTACAGAAATTTATCATAGCTTTTATTTTCCTTCAAATATATATGTAGATGAAATTTTCAATGATTTACCTAACTATATGTATTTTTCTTCTGTCAATTCTGATCTGTAAGAGTTAAGAGTAACAATAACAGGCAATATTAATATGAAAATTTTTGCGAGCTTGGTTTCTTATGTGAAAGGGAAGAAGCCAATCGTGACCTCCATTGGCGGGTGCCTGTATGTTAGCTGGTTTTCTTAAGAAAATAATAGCAATAGTAATAAAAAGTTTGCTACTTTCATAAAAAGAGGTGCTAGTGTAGTGACAAGATAGTTCTTAGTGAATCAAGAAGATGGGGTTTTGAGCCCTACTTCAGAGAATTACTATATATCATCTCTATTGTTCTTAAATAATGCCTTACTTAGGTGGGTGCCACTTGTCAATTGTCGGTGGTACAAAAGTTATTAAGATGATCTGGGTTGGGTCATGATCTTTTTCGGCAGGACCTCAGGCAACTCATGGTTGTCAAACATTACCTGACTGACTCATTTGTGAATCAGTCTTAAACAGGTCGGGTATGATTGGACCCGTCGGGTCAGGACAAGATGTGACCACTAGGTCTTTGGTATATTATGAGCATAATTTGAACTACTAGGAACTAATTACTTAGCTGAAATGATAACAAGGTGATCATTTTAATTTTTTAATTTTTTGCTTTGCTAGCCTGCTATTGCTTTTACATACCGACGAGATGGGACTCTCATCAGTTGTAAATATCGGCAAATCCCCAAGATATTTTGGCAGGCAAGTTCTGTATTGTTTTTCTGTATTGTTTCTGAAACTGCAATACAATGCAATTATGTTATATCAAGCATGTTATGTGTATAGGAAGTACGAGCTGAGCATCAACACCTGTGTACCCATAGAAACTATTGTTTTGCCAGTCAAAACTCCAAAATATGACATTTCACCATTAAGAATCTATGCTCTTCCATATGTCTCGGTAATTTAGTTAGTCTTTCATTATCTTATTTAGAGTAATACTAAGAATATGAGTGTCATTATTGTTTTGAAAGATGCATCATATATAAGTACATTCTAATTATGGATGCACTAATCTGCTAAATTACAGTGGTGAAATGTGATGTTGTTGATGTTTTGATAGTATGTATAAAATAAATGAAGATGGGTAGCTGGGTATGGGATGAGCTATATTGATACCAAATTTATCAAATGTTGTCAAAACCAAGAAACCAAAATCATAGATGTGTTTTGAGCTTTTATATAGGATGGGTATGAAATTTGGTGCAATTTAAGAACTGTTTGATCCATCAAGTGATTTGAATTTAAGGTTAAGTTTTACCGGCTTGTGATGGATAATCAAACAATTCTCAAATTTCACACAAAGTCACATATTCAGGTCTATATGGTGGAAAGTACATCTATATATTATTTTCAATTTTGAACGTTGTGATGTTGGTTGTCCAATAGGTTGGGCATCAATATATCCTATCTGTTATGTGATC
Organism: Carex pumila; assembly: GCA_033356055.1. Taxonomy (NCBI): domain Eukaryota; kingdom Viridiplantae; phylum Streptophyta; class Magnoliopsida; order Poales; family Cyperaceae; genus Carex; species Carex pumila. Next base: position 52,344 of record JARJHM010000966.1, read on the forward strand.
TGGCAGAACATGAAGTTTTAACGGGTAACAGAGGATGTGATGGAACAACTAAAGAGAACAAATAATATTACTAAAATATGGTTGGGTTGGTCTCAACCCCTTCTAATATAAAAATATAATATAAATGTTTTCTCTGTATGACAGGAAGCAGGTACTGAGAAGATATTTTATGGGCTTGATGATATTAAAAATGAGTCCGACATCATTATTGTAAGACTGCATCACTGGAAAATATACATTACTAGTCAGAAGGTTTTGTATCTTGAGCTTCAAAATTCTAATTTGGATGCCCTCTTCTTGTGGGTTTTGTATATAGGTGGAGGGGGAGATTGATAAGCTTTCCATGGAGGAGGCTGGTTTCGACAATTGTGTGAGTGTACCTGATGGTGCACCCCCTTGCATCTCCAAAAAAGAGATCCCTACTGAAAATGAGGTTTGATTATCAACTACTAATTTTTCTATTGATGTGTACTTCTGTGGTCACTGCTGTCATGGTGAAACATATTTGAAGTTCTTTCAATCTATCCTTATTTTATGTTATCCAGTAGGTCCTTTTTTGTTAAGCTTGGTACAAGTTGTCAATGCTCTGTAGGAGCATTAGCAATGTGTATCATATGTGCTCTTTAGGACTGCTTGGCTCATGCTGACAGGTTTTGTTTATTATAGATTTATCTTTATTTTTGTTATTTAATACTTCTATTTTTGTTTTTGTTTTTGTGTTAAGCTAGGATACGAAGTATCAATACTTGTGGAACTGCAAGGAGTACTTAAAATCGGTATATTTCGAGTACCTTTCCAGTACAATCGAGGCTGCCTAGCTGTCTTGATTTCACCAAGTTTTACTATATTACATGTATTTGTTTGATACATGTGTCCCACATGCTTTGCATGATGCTGGTTTGTTATAGAACCAGCAAGACAGGTTCAATTAAACCTCAGTCATCCTCGATTGTGCAATTAACATCCAATGTGACCAAGAAATGAGTAATTAATTTATTAATTTCTAAAATAAATTTCACAGGCATCTCGGATAATACTAGCAACTGATGCTGACGGTCCAGGTCAGGCCTTGGCTGAGGAGCTGGCCCGTAGGCTTGGTAAAGAGAGGTACCTTATTTTTGTTTATGTTCTTTTAATTTCTATATATGAGTTGTAATACTCACCCAATAGATCTTTTTAACTTTTGGGGTTATTTCCAGGTGTTGGAGGGTCAAATGGCCGATGAAAAATGATGAAGAAGTTTTCAAAGATGCTAATGAGGTCTGATTCTAAATTTAATTCAGGAATTGTTGTACAATAGGAATTGATAGGTTTTTTGATAATTTATAAAGATTGTAATGCAGATATTGTAGAAGTTCTGGAATTCTTTAAATTTTTTGTTTAAGTACTGGTTTGCACTAATCTTTTATGGGTCCTCATTGATATGGGATAAACATACCTTGCTTTACCAGCACTTGCTTCAAAGTATATTGTATGAGTGATAGTTTTGATATGTGAGACTAGTTCGGAAAAATTTAACTGGTTTTGTAGGATTCTACACCGACGTGTGTTCATTTGTACGTATTTGTTTCAGGTGCTTTTCTATAGTGGTAAAGAGGCACTTCGAGAGGCAGTAGAAAATGCAGAGATGTATCCGATAAGAGGTCTATTTAAATTTAATGATTTCTTTCAGGATATTGACAAATTTTATAATGGAAATGTGATTGATCTTGGCATTTCTACCGGCTGGGAAGGTTTAGACAAATATTACAAGGTAATGAATTTTTTTATTATATAATGACAACATGGGTAGAGATGAAAATCTGTACATATTTTATTAATTGTAAGATATACTGCATTGGTTTAAATGTATGATAGCATCTGACTGCACAGATGTATCAACAAACTAAAAATGGCTAAGGGCAACACTCCATGGGTGGGGGACACTGGTTAGAAACCTGGCTGGGGATCTCTTGTGGATTTTTGAAGTTGCAGGAATCTAATCTTAATCTAAAAAAAAAGAAAAGAAAAAAATTATCACTCTTTGTATTTATGAAAACAGTGCTGGCCTTCCTGCACCCCCCGGCCCCATTTCTCATATTAAAAAAAAAAAAAAGTTTTGCACTTGAATCAACCTAATTTTTTTTTTTCACAAAAGAAACCAATAACCCTGCTAATCAGAGTCAGCTGGTCATAGCAAGTTAAAATAAAGTATCATGACTATGGACAGCATCCCAACCAATCCTTCCGGCCAAATTTGGCTCAGTGAGATGTGCTACCTAGCCTAATTGTTTACTATTCTCATTTATTATTAGAGGGTTCCAATACCTCATGTTTTTCATACCTCATCATACCTTATACTTTATATCTTCATTTCGAAAGTCCAATCTTTTGGTCCAAACCGCTCAACATGATGTCCATATTAAAATATGCTTGGGGATGAAATTTTATAATTTTTGGAATTTTTTTTACTATTTTTTAAGATAGATACAAACCTACTGTTTCTGGACCATTAAAAAAACAGTGATCTTCTACCCATCTGAAAAAATAGTAAAAAATTTCCAAAAAATTATTAAATTTTATCTCCAAATATATTTTAGTATGGATATCATGTTGAGTGGTTTGGATCGACAGTTCGGATTTTGAAAATAAAGATATAAAATATGAGGTATTATGAGGTATTGGAACCCTCTTATAATTTTATTATTGTTATTGTTATTATTAATATTATCATTATGTCATCTTCATCATCATCATTTTTTTATTAACACCATTGTGATGATTATTAATTTGTTTCATTCTGAATGCAACTACAGTCACTTGTACTGCTGCTATTTTGATAGCAAGAATTATTTTATTTTAATTAGATTATTATATTAGCATTGTTATCGTTATTGTGATCATATTGTTTTTTTGTGATAAACTGCGCCCCCATTCCACACCGCACCAACCTGCTACGAAAATAAATTATAAGAAAAGAATCTATCAAATTTGCACCAGAACTCTCAGATAAAGTTGTGTAATTTTTGGGTTGGTACTTGATATTTTGTATGCAGTCTGGTATTAAATGTTGAATTCAACTTGGTTTTCATTGTTCGTTATTTTTTTTTTTTGGACCTTCTAACAGGTAATGCCTGGAGAACTCACGGTGGTATCAGGTGTTCCAAATTCTGGAAAGAGTGAGTGGATCGACGCACTGATGGTCAATTTGAATCGCAGCATTGGCTGGAAATTTGTTCTTTGTTCTATGGAGAACATGGTATGGCTATTGTAAATTTTTTACTGTTTTTAAGAATTGTAATTTTAGAGTGTCATTTAGTGCCACTGATGTTAATGCAATTGGGAGCTGTTTGATGTCAGTGTGGCTGCAGGAATGCTACTGAAATTTTTTTGTTGGTCCATTGAAAATTGGACACATTAAGGGGAGGGTAGAGGAGGGGAGGGGAGGGTAGAGGAGGGGAGGGGAGGGGAGGGGAGGGGAGGGGAGGGGAGGGGAGGAGAGGAGAGAGGAGGGGTACCAGACCCTGATACTTGCTCCAGAACATCAAAATTTTGAGGGGGAGGGGAAGGAGAGGAGGTGAACCCTATATACAAAACTATCAAAATTTTGTAATCTCCAAATCAGAGTGTAGAGGAGGTTAACTCTTTACACTGTCCTCTTCCCTTCCCTCCCTTCCCCTCCCCCTTTCTGGAGCACAGGCTAAAGCCTTCCAAGATATGAGAAGTGACCCCCATTTATCCAATGAGATCCATTTGGCCACTAAGTAGATTTTGAAAGACCAATTCACAACATTTCCTTTATTCTATAGAGCAAGAGAGCTTTGTTGGGAAATATCATATATACTCTTCTGTTTCCGTAATATTATATCCACATCTCTTGCCTTGTACCTGAAAAGCTTTCTGTACAAAGTAAAATTGTAGGTTATTCCTAACCTTTGTCGTGTCCGAGTAAAAAAATAATAGTGGCAATTTGTCTACTGCTATCAACTTAAGTAGTTTTGAAGTATGATATTATCTTGTTATCAAGTAACCACAGCCAAAGGAATGAGCCTTAATGTGTGATTTATTTAAAAATCAAGCTCTTGCAGTAGTTTTAACATTGTAATTGTTAATGTTAGCAAAAAGGGGATGAAAATTTAATTAAAACAGAACATTAATCATGTTGTCTGTTTTTCTTCTTTTTTCTTTTTGGATGATAGTAGCCAAATATTCTATTGAAAGAAACCAAGCACAACACATCAAAACAATTACCACCAACTACTTACAACCAAATGCTATTCATTTGGTAACTGACCCACAAATACTGAACCCAGGACCAGTATTATGGTACCCAATCATGTCTCCCCTAGAGTCCAGGCAAAAGATCCAACTCCCTTGTTCAGTATTATAATTGTCTGTTATTGAAAAAACAAGGTTTCAAAGTTCTAGAGGCTGTCACTTTGGTCAAGGATATTCAGACTGAAATAACATAATCTGTATAAGCGAAAACCCTGTGTAGTAAGTTCTCTCAGGATACATTGAATAAAAATTCCCTGCTGTCTGACTGTAATAGCACCTTTGCATTTTGGGATGAGAATTTATGCCAAGTCAAGGTTCTATTTGGTCACAATTGGTAATTGTATGTGCTATCTCAGTTGTGTTGATTAACTATCTTTTCGGGGTCTGTTGCATCCAATATTAGTTCTAGTTTGTTTTCTTGTCCTTCATTTATTCTGGTGTATGGGCGAGTTTGTTCCGTATTTTTTGCTTTGGAAGTCTAGGTACCTTGTTTTGGTAAAGATTGATTTAAACATTGCACTTTTCTAAAATCACACATCGGATGAAATGTTACTTTAATATTGATCTTAGTGTTGACTTTGTAAAGGCTGAATTTAATACTGCATTTGTCTAAAATCACACGTCAGAGTCTTTACAGATAAACATCTAAAGTTACTTTAAAGGGGTGTTCTTTTTGTTAACTTATCTGGCAGTAATTACAGGTTAGGGATCATGCAAGGAAACTTCTGGAAAAGCACCTTCGGAAGCCTTTCTTTGATTTGGGGTATTATTTCATATTCTTAAACCTGTCAGTGGTACCTCTATCTGTATTATGCAACTGTGCCAGTAAACAAGCTTGTTTTGTTATTACTTCTGTTCATTCTTATTTCATTGCTAACTACTGTGAATTATAAAGTCTTTATTACTGCCTAATATATACAGAAGTCACCATAAACTGTTACTGGACCATTATTTACCAGTAAGTACATGTTGTGAAGTGACCTCTTCAAAAAATTCTGTTTATGGAATTAGGTACGGGGAAGATATGCAAAGAATGAGCAGAGAGGAGCTAGAGCAAGGGAAGAAATGGTTGAATGATTCATTTTATTTGATCCGGTACGTGTACTTCTCACTTGCCAGGCCTTGATCTGAGCACATTAAGCCAGCCTGATGGCAAACAATACTTGGAGATTATGATTGAAAAATTGATGCAGAGTTGCAGAAAGTTATATCAAAATGGTTTTGTATGAAATGAAGTGTAAGAAGTTCAGATTGCCATGGGCATGTATAAATCACAAGCATTGAACAACCACACACAGGCTTAATTTTAGAAATAAATCATTAGATATGGTCAAGAACTTTGGAAACAAGGAATAATGTCATGAATTAAATAGAATGAACTAACTTTAGTTAATACTCTTTTATTAATACTTTTATTTTGCAGTGAGGATGGTATCTTCCAAAATTGTTTTTTTATTTTATTTGCAAGCATGAAACAACAAAAAACAATAAACAACACATTTTGTAACCAGACCTTAATATATGTTAGCAAAAATGACCTGTCAAATCATTCTTCTGGAAATTAGAAGTTTTTTAATTATTTTTCTTTTATGTTTGAACCAAAAAAACAAAAAAGATGTGAGGATGACAGCCTGCCTTCTGTGAAATGGGTTCTCCAACTTGCAAAAGCTGCTGTCATGAGACACGGTGTGCGGGGCCTCGTCATTGATCCTTACAACGAGCTTGATCACCAACGACCTCCTAATCAGTTGAGATACTTCTCCTTTTTGTCCAAACCAAAAGATTAGTAAAACAAAAAAAATAAACACTGATGTCGAAAGTGAGGCTTGGGACTAAGAAAGATAGGCAATAGATAGGTCACAGGTAGGTCAGTTGTACTAGTTTCAGTTTGGATGAGTCAAGTAGAAAAGGAGAATAGCTAAGTAGGTCACTGCTTGGGAATTAAGAATAGGCAAGTCGGACAGGAAATTTGTTTGTTCTGCATACCTTTCTCAGTGCTTAAATGTTAACATATGCCATGACAACTGAAGTACCAACACCCACCCAAGATTTTATACCTTACTGTGTTTGTAGTGTACGAGTATGATTCCAGGAGTTCAGAATTTCAGTTTGAAGTTTGAACTAAAGTTCAAACAGTTACCAGAAGCTAGGGCATATTTGGTGTTTGACTGACCTATAATGTTATAATTCCCATCCTTTTTCAATATCGTTTCAGAACGGAAACAGAGTATGTCAGCCAGATACTGACACAGATAAAGCGCTTTGCACAACACCATTCTTGTCATGTTTGGTTCGTAGCACACCCGAGACAGGTACAATACCATACAGTTGGTGCCTTCAACTGTGAGCAATTATGACATCGATACTTTTTTTTGGCTTGATATAGTTTGAAAGGTTTAGTATGTTATCCTTGAAATGTGGTAATTGGTGTGTTAGTCATTTGTTTCTTTAATTCCAGCTGACTGGTTTTCTGGCTGGTACATGTACAATACTTGGAGTTGATTAGAACTGATTTAAGAATTACCAATTTTCTGGGGCCAGTGTAGTTTGTTCCACATAAATGAAGGCGGACTGCTATGATTCTGAGAATGTTGTGATATAATGTATCTCTTGTAACTTGAGCCATTTGTTTGTACAGTTGCAAAACTGGAATGGAGGTGCACCCAGTCTGTATGACATCAGTGGTAGTGCTCATTTCATAAACAAATGTGACAATGGTATTGTCATTCACCGGAATCTTGACCCCAAAGTAGGCCCAATTGATGGCGTCACGGTACGTCTCTCTTTGAATGATCTTTATTTTTTTTTTTATTTCTCTGTCGCTCTCTCACCCCCTTACCTATCCCCACAAGGATACTCATGTGCTTTTTACTGTTTGATGCGAAAATTTGTTGATACTGTATAATTAGGTTCATGTACGGAAGGTAAGGAATAAGGTCATAGGCCGAATTGGAGACTCCCAATTGACGTACAACCGGTATGTGACCTTATTTTTATTTACTCTTCAGTTTGTTGGGTTTTTTTTTCTTCATGATTGAAACTGTTTTTGAGAATTCATTCAATTTATTGTATTTCTTTTAAGTTATGAAATAGTCCAAATTTGTAGATGTGAATGCACGAGTAAAAATAATAAAAGATATTTTATTGGATTATATTTTGACCTTTAAAATGCAGGGTAACTGGTGAATACTCAGATTACCATGAACAGTAAATTCAAGATGCTCAGAATTGCTGACGTGCTCGATCCATTGATGACGCAGGCTAAGGATGCCAATTTTTGTAAAATTGTCTTATGAGTAAAGAGCAAGTTTTCGCACCTCCTGCCTGTTAAGCTGGCTAGCGAAAACTACATCCATTGAAAATTTATATTGGATTTTGATTTTTAAACAAAATCAAAATGTGTTATTCAATTCTTGGCGCAAGTTAAATTTCAGTGTTGCTGTATAGTCATTGATAGTTTAGTGTACCGTTTAGTAATCTCTTGATACTTCAGTACATCGTAGCTAATACGTTGCTGTATAGCTGTTAATAGTTTAGTAACGTTTAGTGCTTGATACTTAGTGTACCGTTCACGTTTAGTCTTTGCGTTACTGCGTACAAAATGAAATGTAGCTGAAGCGCTCCCCTTAAAAGGAAAAAAAATGCTGTTCCATTATTCAACAGTCGGTTTTACCTAGTATTGGTATTGATCATCAATCAAATCGTCTGAAGCTCCAACAGTAGAATTCATATCACTGAAACTAACAGAATGTTTGTGTTTAAATCAAGACCGTCTGATTAGAATTTGCATGAATGAATGTTATAGGGGCTCGCTACAGGGGGTGGACTTAAGACTTTTTGATTATGAGGGGTTAATCATATGAAATGTAAATACATAGAGATTAATCTATATTATTGACAATATTTTATTCTAAATTATATTAAAATATGAAAAATAAATAAAAATAGTGTCAATCTTATCCTCTGCAACTGTTCAGTTAATGCATGGTGAATCCAGATTGTTTGATCCTTGTTGGCACGAATGTGAAAAATGCTCCTTGTATTTTACCTTGGATCGGTTTGGTTCGGATCTTGACCAGAAGGATGAGAAGACAGACTAATTGTTCTCATTCATTATACTTGGCTCCGTTCTTGGTTCTGTGCATTCAGTTTAGCTCCATTTAAAGTGGAAAAAAAGTGACATGCCATGTTGTGATTAACACGCTGTGACTTTGGTATCATGTTGTGATTAAGAAAAATTTTCACGTATTGTGATCAAAATGTCAATGCGTGATCACGGCACACAAATGGTCATGCCGTATTCAAACGTGCAGTGACCAAACATGATTCGTGTGACTTGCATAATCTTTTAATCACAATTTAGGTTAGTTTATTCAAAATTTACCATTTAATCAAAATCTAATGGTCCTAATTACATGTGACATGCTGTAATTAGATATTTCACGTTATGTGAAATTTTTTAAAAATGATTACGGCACGTGAATGATTACAAAAAAAAACACGCGAATCATGACATGTAATCGACACGCGTACCGTACTGTTTTGTACCATAATCATACCGTTTCTTAACCGAACTGGCTCTCCGTGCCATTTTAGCCACTCTACTCTAGCCCCATTCAATATACTCAACTCCGTCCTTGGTTCTGTGCATTCAGTTTAGACCGGATTGTTCCAATTCTGAATGGACTATCTGGATCTAAACAGAAATATTCTGTTAGTTCAGAGGATATGGCCTCCCAAGTCCCAACAGTTGAGGTTTATAAGATCGACGTCGCTTTCCTCTGTCCTCCTTTGGATTTAATTCAGCTGGACGGTTCAGATTTTACATCCCGAAGTACCGTTGTCTATTGGGAGTCGGATATTGATCCTCTTCTTGCTGTGATAATGGAAGCAAATCTGCTGCGATTCCAATTTCAACCCTTTATTTATTACATACGAATCTTAAAAAGAGAGAATTTTTGTACACGGATCTCAAAATATATGAACAGTTGAGATTAGAATGGCAGAGACCCTGCGATCTTACAAGATCGCAGCAGATTTATTTCCCTGTGATAATGGGGGATCAAACAGGAATTCCTGATCCTCAGGATCAGGCGCATGAAAAATATATACCCGCTGCGAAGGATTAGAATCTCCGTCGCCTATCAGGGAGTCGTTTATTTTGCTGGATGGGAGGGATCTACCCAGAGAGTGTCAAGAATTGTCATGGACCGAACCAGGTAAAGGGGAATAGGGTCAATTTATCCTACTAAATGTAGTCAAATTATTTCCGTTCAATCAGTTATAGGCAGGTCATTGAAAAACAAACCTTTTGTAAGTAGAGAATGCAGAAAAAAAATGCCTTTGTCAGTAGAAGGGGTCTTGTCATGTTTGAGAGGTTTTCAGTTCACTACTTGGGATAGATAGTGTTTGGAGGGAAAATATTAAAATGACCTTTTTTTTTTTTTTTGCTGTTTTGTATTATTTCTTTCTTTAAGCTAAAAGAAAAGATAAACGACAAATATATACACAAACTAACAATTTTGAATTCTTAACATAGAATATTTTTGTTTCTTATTCAGCATAAAAAAGAAGAAGAAGAAAACAGAAAAGAAGCAACATAAGAAATAGATCCTAAACACCACTCAAAAAAAATAAAAAAAAAATAAAAATAAAAGAGAAAAGAAGTAACATAAGAAATAGATCCTAAACAAACTATTTGATGAAATATCAGGGAGGTCACTCATCTTTATCATATAATATCCAATTTCACTCATCTTTACAAGAATTGAACTTTGATTCTAGTAAATTATGGTTCCTTCTGTCCATTCTTTATAAAAAGAATGGATGCAATTCGGATAAAAATCAAAGTTCAATTGTTATTATGCAGAGACAAATCAAAGTGACCGAAATATGATATAGGATAAAGTTGAGTGACCTTCCAAGACATCGCACATTCAATACTCCATATGTTATTACAGAAATTGGCGCAGGAATAGGCCCTGTTGCTTCTGTGAAGCCTCTTCGACATCCTCCTGCGACTCTCTAATTCTTGGTATTTCTTGTGCAGGGATAGGAGCTGTTGTCGAGGAAAGGACGCCGATCCTTGCTTGCACAGCCCTGAGCAGTTCCTCTGCCATCCTGAAAAGACCCCTTGCTTCCTCTGAGCCAATTTCGCTTGTGCTCCGTTGACAGGTCATGGATTCATGCATCAGTATTGCCATCTCGCACTCGTGGTTGACGCCGATCCTTGCTTGCACAGCCCTGAGCCATTCCTCTGCCATCCTGAAAAGACCCCTTGCTTCCTCTGAGCCAATTTCGCTTGTGCTCCGTTGACAGGTCATGTATTCACGCATCAGTATTGCCATCTCGCACTCGTGGTTTCTCTGCTTCAGCTTTGTGATCCCCTCCTGTGTTTCTATTGCCTGCTGGCGCAACATCTCTTCAGCTTTCCTCACCATTTCAATGGCCTCCTCCTTCGGTGGCTGCACCTCGTGATGCGGCTCATAAGGGCTATCGATGATGACACATGACCTGCCACCACAAAGCTTGGAAAGCTCGCTCGCCTTTTTAAAAACGCATGGCTTTCTCCTTATGAATGTCCTCCGGCGCTGGTAGCCATTTTCTATGAATTTAATTTCAATCTTGTTCTTCCCCATCAGCGAATTGTAGATGAAAATATTTGTTTGATTGTCAACGGATCTGTATGCTTGGACTTGAATTGGTTTCTTCTTGAAATCCTAGACCGCTGCTTTGTGAGAAATGGGGAAAAAGGGTCTACGGCTATGTAAGAGGGGCGGTACTTCTGGAGGGAGATACAAATTTATGTTGCAATTTACAAGCAGTAGTGCGCGCGTACGTGGGTTCTATTTTTTTTTTTGAAAGAACGTGGGTTCTCTGTGCTATCCAATTTACTGGGGTGATGTAATGTTTTACAAAAAAATAAGGTAACAAACGTGGCGGAGCCACATAAATATAAAATATAACATCAGAACTAGGCAACACTGGTGCTTTGTAATTACTTGAATTCAAAAATATAAAATTTGTGTTAATAAAAATGGTTTGAAATTTCAGAAATATAAATTTAAAATCGCACTAAATATTGTAAACTTGGAAATCTGGAACGTGAGCATTTCATTTTATGTAAACATTTTAAAAGGCCAACTTTTTCAAACTGAATTTCACGTTTATTTCAGTTTTTCACAATTCAAAATCAAATTTTAGGTTTTGGGAGTACGGCAATTGTAAAATTATAATTTTAAGTTTGAAATTTTATATTTATGTGGCTCCGGCACGTTTGTTACCTTATTTTTTTTGTAAAACATTGCATCACCCCAGTAAATTGGATAGCACAGGGTTCATACAAGACAAGCAATCCAAAAACATTTCATTCTAAAAATAGAACCCACGTTCTTTCAAAAAAAAAAAAAAAAAAAACCACGTACGCGCGCACTACTGCTTGTAAATTGCAACATATATATGTATCTCCCTCCAAAAGTACCACCCGTCTTACATAGCCGTAGACCCTTTTTTCCCCATTTCTCACAAGGCAGCGGTCTAGGATTTCAAGAAGAAACCAATTCAAGTCCAAGCATACAGATCCGTTGACAATCAAACAAATATTTTCATCTACAATTCGCTGATGGGGAAGAACAAGATTGACATTAAATTCATAGAAAATGGCTACCAGCGCCGGAGGACATTCATAAGGAGAAAGCCATGCGTTTTTAAAAAGGCGAGCGAGCTTTCCAAGCTTTGTGGTGGCAGGTCATGTGTCATCATCGATAGCCCTTACGAGCCGCATCACGAGGTGCAGCCACCGAAGGAGGAGGCCATTGAAATGGTGAGGAAAGCTGAAGAGATGTTGCGCCAGCAGGCAATAGAAACACAGGAGGGGATCACAAAGCTGAAGCAGAGAAACCACGAGTGCGAGATGGCAATACTGATGCGTGAATACATGACCTGTCAACGGAGCACAAGCGAAATTGGCTCAGAGGAAGCAAGGGGTCTTTTCAGGATGGCAGAGGAACGGCTCAGGGCTGTGCAAGCAAGGATCGGCGTCAACCACGAGTGCGAGATGGCGATACTGATGCATGAATACATGACCTGTCAACGGAGCACAAGTGAAATTGGCTCAGAGGAAGCAAGGGGTCTTTTCAGGATGGCAGAGGAACTGCTCAGGGCTGTGCAAGCAAGGATCGGCGTCCTTTCCTCGACAACAGCTCCTATCCCTGCACAAGAAATACCAAGAATTAGAGAGTCGCAGGAGGATGTTGAAGAGGCTTCACAGGAGCAACAGGGCCTCTTCCTGCGCCAATTTCTGTAATAACATATGGAGTATTGAATGTGCGATGTCTTGGAAGGTCACTCAACTTTATCCTATATCATATTTCGGTCACTTTGATTTGTCTCTGCATAATAACAATTGAACTTTGATTTTTATCCGAATTGCATCCATTCTTTTTATAAAGAATGGACAGAAGGAACCATAATTTACTAGAATCAAAGTTCAATTCTTGTAAAGATGAGTGAAATTGGATATTATATGATAAAGATGAGTGAACTCCCTGATATTTCATCAAATAGTTTGTTTAGGATCCATTTCTTTTTTTTTCTTTGCTTTTGAGTGGTGTTTAGGATTTATTTCTTATGTTACTTCTTTTCTATTTTCTTCTTCTTCTTTTTTATGCTGAATAAGAAACAAAAATATTCTATATTAAGAATTCAAAATTGTTAGTTTGTGTATATATTTGTCGTATATCTTTTATTTTAGCTTAAAGAAAGAAATAATACAAAACAACAAAAAAAAAAAAAGTCATTTTAATATTTTCCCTCCAGACACTATCTATTCCATGTAGTGAACTGAAAACCTCTCAAACATGACAAGACCCGTTCCACTGACAAAGGCATTTTTTTTTCTGCATTCTCTACTTACAAAAGGTTTGCTTTTCAATGACCTGCCTATAACTGATTGAACGGAAATAATTTGACTACATTTAGTAGGATAAATTGACCCTATTCCCCTTTACCTGGTTCCGTCCATGACAATTCTTGACAGTCTCTGGGTAGATCCCTTCCATCCAGTAAACTACACTCTGACGAATTCACACAGTCACACTGCCACAAGCTTTGCTTCAGTGCCCTGTTCTTTTCATAAAACCTGTTAAGATTTAGTTTTCCCTTGTTTTCAAGAAGATAGATGATTTTATTGGAAAGAAAAAATTAAAGCAAACATGTGTTTCTATTTTCCTATAATGAAAGATACAAAGAGCAAAATCTATGCCAAACTTGCCCCTAGTTTTTGCATTAATAAAACTCTGATTTGGTAACTGTAATTTGATTCTTGATGATACTTTGTTGAAGTTAACTAGCTATATATATGTTCATATATTGCAATGTTGGAAAGTCCATGGAAGCAAACAATATATCACAGGAACTTCCAGAATTTTCGTTGTAAATACTATTTACATCTGTATAATAAATATTTGCAGATTTAACTTCCTGCAAGTATCATTGCAATGGAATTGTATATTATGAAAAGATCTTTAGATATGCGACTACAATATTTTAACTTTTTACAGCTCATGGGACAGGAAAAAGATTAAAGATTGTGCTTTGTGCTTTGTGCTTTGTTACCCACTTTAGTTGTTAACCCTTGTTTCTAATAAAAGGAGATGAGAAAATTCTTAAGCCATCCCAAACATCTACTAGTTTAAAATGATTTTGGATCATTAAATAGATTAAATGTAGTAATTGCCGTCTATTTTATGTTGCTACCAAGTTCAACTCCTCGGTTCACCATCATTATTATAAGCCTGTTAACCCCCCTTTCTCGAACATTACACGGCAGTAAGTTTAATGAAGCAATTTTGATATTACAGAGCAATAATGGAAAGCCTACATTTTTGCCTTCGGTCCCTTGTTGATGAAGGATATTAGATGAAGAAATTTATCTTCTATTTAAAAAAAAATAAAAGTGGAGTGTGCTTACAGAAAATCTCTACAAGGTATCAGTGCAAAAAGCAGCACTGCTTATATCTGACCATTGAGGATTTCAATAAAGGTTTGGTCAGATTAATTTAGATTGCAATTTGACAACTTCACAGCTAAAACCCAGCTTAGATTGCTGTATGGACCATCAAGGATTTCCAGTAAATTTGATACTACATATGTGGCCAAAATGGGTCCATATATCAGTTATGTGTGTATTACTGAATTCTTCCTACATTAGTGTCCATTATTCTTTTTCTTTGTAAAGTTGAATAGGTCACTGGACTTGTTGTATTTTGTGAAATCAACTTATATCTCTGTCCCACATCTTCTCTGCTGGAGACAATCATTTTTTGACAACATTAAGTTAATTTAGTAATTGAAATATAGAAGATTATATATACAAGTTTTCCGATCTTTATTATCAGTTATGTTTTACACTCCCTCTTCTCCTCTTTAATTTTTTTTCAGCATAATAGCATTAACTTGTAACAAAAGCTCCCTAGGGGCATTGGAACTGCAATCTAGCTTGGTGTTGGTCTTTTACCACTGAAAGCTGAAGATGCAAGACTCAAACTTTTTTAATGTAATTTAGAACCATACAGAGAAGTAATAAATAAAGATTAATAGGATAATCATGTAGGTGAAAGAGTCAAATTGTAAGTGGAGCTAAATTTGTACAAGTACTTTACAGACTGATGATATGTCATACTGTTGGTAGAAATGTTGGCTTTGGTACATAATGATCAGAATATTTTAATGGATAATAGTGTAGGAATAATATCTGATGAAATAACAAAAACATAAATGACTTAGCTAAATAACAAAAACAGAAGAGAAAAAAAAAGAAAAAGAAGAAGAAGAAGATAGAAATATAAATAAATCAATAAATAAACAAAGATATGGTCATAAAAAGTATTGACCAAAAAGTTTACAATAGTTGAAAAAAGGGAAATCACAATACTCTCACCCCAAATAACAAAAAGGTAAAAAATGAACCAGAGAACTATTTCATAAGAAGTTCCCACCCATGACCCATCCAGCATCAAATCCAACAGATCAAGTAAACAATTATGAACATGATTTTGTAGGATAAACAAAGATTTATACATGCAATAAGTTTCCACATGCGTCACAAACAAGGAAATCATTGAAACTTCACAGATGCAGTGTTATTGAACCATACTACTGGAACTATTTCTTGCTTACTCATGCATAGTTGTTGTTCTTCAATCAGATCGTGATAGAAATTAAAGGTAATAATTCAGAACAACACATTGCTAGCATACCTCAAGGTGGCAGCAGGCATGCAGAATCAGATCATTCCTTTGGAGTCTGGATTTTTAACAGTTACATACAATTACAATTTGAAAATCAAACTCGTAAGCTGATTTCATTTCTCTGACATCAATTAATAAAACAACTATAAAATAATAATAAAAAAAAAGCAAATTAAAGAAACAGACAGACCTGATCTCGGACTAGGAGCAAAGGGTCACTATATCATTCTAGGTTTTGGCGTTTTGGCTTCTTAGGCTGCTCTGAGAAAATCAGGGAAGAAGAGATGTTGACGATGACAAAAATCAGTCGGAAATTTCGGAAGAGCGTCGCTGATCGGCGGCGTAAATTCAAACCCTTTGTAGCGTGTATGTATTTCTGCGAGCAAGCGCGCCAGCGAGGTATCGTGAACTCTTGTTTGATCCACCATTTGGGAGCGAGAAAACCACATAGAGAAGAGGATCGATATCCGACTAGCGATGGACGATTGGACTTGGGGGGACCGTCCAGTTTTAAAGTCCAGCTTAATTAAATCCCCAGGCTTAATTCAACATCAATCTTTCTCCTCGTGATCTCATCAGCGAATTGTAGATGAAAATATTTATTGGAGGGAGAATGTCAACGGATTTGTAAGCTTGGAGTTGAATTGATTCTTTTTTCTTTTCTTGAAACTATAGACCTTTGGATGTGGGGCCGTAAATCAACTGATTTTAAGCTGAGTTATTTTCAGCTTGTGCTTATCTCATTAAAATAATGAGCAAGTTAATTTGAGTTGAGATGATAATAATAAGCTGTCAAGTTAACTTGAGTTCAGCTCATACTTACTTGAATTGACTTACAACTCGTTTAACCAATTAATTTTCTTAATTATAGCTATATACTAATAAGAGTTTATCTAAATACAAACAATTGAAATGATTTAGTAAGAGTTTATTTAAATATAAACAATTCAAACATAATTATTAAAATAATTAACAAAACAAACAATACGAGGAGTCATTTAAAAGAGTCTGGGATTTATTGTAATGAATTTTGTGTGACTCGAGTTGTTAATGAGCAAATTTAGGTATTTTCAAACTCGGCTTATTAATTAAACAAGTCAGCCAACTCAAGTTGTAAATGAGTGAGTTAAAACGAGCAGTTAGCAAGCAAGTTACGATTTTGAGCGATTTTTTACTACCCTACTTGAGTGAGATGGAAAAAATAGTGTATGGATATGTAAGAGGGACGGTTTGAAAAGGAGATACATAAGTTGCAATTTGTAATGGGTGGATTTTTTTTTAATTTTGGCAAATATAAATTTATTAAGAGGAGGGTTCAAATGCCTTCATTTTTTGTGCCTCCATTATGTCTTTATTTTTAAAAACTTTAATAACTCAAAATTTAAAATTTAAAATTCAAAATGAAACCATTGGATATGAACTATATCATTTTATCTATGCACATGTAAAAAATTATGGTATTTCAACTTTGTTTTGATTGTAATCTTGAGCTTGTAAAAATGTATAAAAATGTGGATAATTTCTAGACATTGATCTTTCAACTTATCGATTCATATAAAAGCAAAATCAAAATGTGATAATTTTTTATGAGCATATAGAGAAAATAACATAGATTACATCTAACGGTTTTATTTTGATGTTTAAGTTTTAAACTTGAAGTTATTTAAGTTTTTAAAAATGGAGGTATGATAGAGACACAAAAAATAAAGACATTTGAACTCTCCTCTTTTATTAATTAGAACATAAAATTACATTTATAACATCTATCTATAAAACTACATTCATAACATTATTCACATCAAAATACATCAATATTTAAAAATATCAACATTTAAACATCAACATCTAAAGATGCAAACGGATTGAATATGGGACCAGATAGTGATAAAATATATTTGTAGTTGTATTTATTTTTCGAGTACATATTAAATATTTATCGGATACGAATTCAAATCAGATAATAAATGAATACAAATATGAAACAGATACTAACGAATACAATTTGAATTCCTACATTGGATATTAATTGTTACAAAATTAATATATTATTCAAATTCTACGATGTATAACGATTTTTAAATTAGCAATTATTTTTAATGAAAATCGCTTTCTAAATAGCACTATATCAACAAGCGATTTTGTTTTTTTTCCTCTCAGCAAAAGAAAAGATAATTTTAAATTCTAGTTGCAACTCCCACCCCTCTCACCCTCTCTCTTGATCTCAACTAGACACATCATCCCCCAACCCCCCCCCCCCCCCCCCCCCCCCCTCCCTCTTTCTCGTCACTACCATTTTGATCGGACTTGGCACTATCGGAGCGCGTCCAACAGTCGGACAACAATAGAGAAGTAGATCTAAAAGAACTCTACAAGGCTCGTAGAGAGAGATGAGGAATAAAAAATGAGGTCGATTTGAAGAATAGAGAGTGTAGATATGTTGGAACAAAAGAACAAAGTAATCTAGGGAAATTGAGAAAAATAAAATATTAGATCTAGAATAGAAACGAGAGTCATTTGACGTGTTATAAATAATTTTTATTATTAATAAAATTGTTAATAAATATTTAAAGCCATTAATTTAAAAAATAAAAATAAATAAATAACACTGTATCAAAAATATTTAGTAATAAGGAAAAAAAAGAGTATGAAAGAGAGAAACTTTTTTTTTAATAGAACCACGAGAAAACTCTCTCAAACTTTTTTGGAAGATAAGTATTTGTAAAATTTGCTTGAGAAAAGATTATAAAAAAGAAAAAAATATGATGGAGATATGTTTTTCCTCTCTCTCTCTCTCTAGGTATTTGAAAGGCTCATTGCCATGATGAAAATGGTCTCGACACTCTGGACCTACAAGCCAGTTCGACGCTTTAAATCAATTATACATTTTTTTCTTTTTCTTGTTGATGTTCTAGGTAAATTGGTTTGAATTCTGAATTGAACTTACAACCGACATAGCACCTCATCTTGGTTAATATTCTGAAAATATCGACAAAACGTTCTCGTTAGTCGTAACCTCTTTTTTTCTGTTTTAATAGAAAAAATTGAAGTTATCGTTGACGTTGAACTACTTCCAAAATAAAAGAAGTTTGTTCTTCCATCAGTGAAACACAGATTAAAACAGTTCCAATCATCTTTCCACTCAATATAACATTTTCAAACTATCGATAAACCAATTCTTCAAAAATAATTTAGATAAAATGGGGTCAAAAACTTTTAAACTCAACAAAAGATAATTTAAAAATCACGTTATAGAGAAAATTTCGTGTTGAAAACAATCTAGATTACATATCTCAATCTTTCTCTTCTTTGAATGGATAAAATTAATTAAATGGGTAGCTGTAAGATATTTGACTACTTGATTTTATTTTCATAGAACTGTTCAGCTATGTTTTCTTATTTTATGACGAGGATTTCGTTTGGTTTTTCATCCCAATTAATAACAATACTGGTGAATGATCACGGAAAAAATAATTCAGTCAGATTGAACTATTGCTAGTCAAATTAACGTAGCTGTAAACTCATTGCTAGTTACAAATATATATATGGATATTGTTAATTTGAATTAATTCTAAAAGAACATTGTTAAAGCTTCAATTTATCAGATTTTTTTTTATTAATTCATTGTTTTCCCGATTCCATTGAAAATTTTATGGTATAACCTAACAATCAATTCCCACTATAATTTCAATTGAATGTTATGATATGTACAAATTTTATGAGCTTCACTTAAATGGATTTAATTATGGTTCAAGGCTAGGGCTGCAAAAAAAATTCGTAGTTCGTGATTTGATTCGAGTTTGATTAGAAAAAGTTCGTAAAAATTTAGATTCAAAATAGTTCGAAATTAATTCAAATTAAATTCAAGTTTGATTTGAGTTTGATTTCCGCTGATGACTTAAAAGTTAAAACATAAGACCGCCCAGCTATAAGTCATAACTTGTAAGTCGTAACTCTCGCTTTTAGTTCTAAAACACTAGACGACTTTCACCTCTCGCTTTTGGCGACTGCGATCACTCTTCTTTATCGTAAAATTTTTGTAAAAGATTCGAAATTTAATTCGTAAAATATTCGATTCAAAATTAGTTCAAACCAAACTTAGTTCAAATTTAATTCAAACTAAACTCAAACTGGAATAAGTTCGATTCGTTTGCAGCCCTATTTCAAGGCAATCAAGCAATAATTTTAATTTTCTCAATTCTAGAATGCTGTATAATTTTATGCATCAAAATATTATCATTAATTCATTAGTGATCCCATGCATGTGAGATTCCATTCCATCCAATAGTGTGAATGCTTCCAAAATTCAAATTTCAATGCCGCCAATGATGCTTTCCATTTTTTACATGGAACTTATTGAGATTGTTCTCCACATGATCGCAACATCGCGTGTTTATCAAAGAAATAAATTAATGATGTTAATTACATAAATTTTGATTCATCTATTTTTTACTCTTGATCACAATTTTTTTTATAACTCAAATTAAAAGTCTCCTTGAGATAAACAGTGTAGCAGAGAATCTTTATCTTAATAGCATATAAAATTAAGAGAAGGCATCCAAGGCACCGACTATTGAAGAAAATAAGCAATGTTTGATTTTTCTCAAATTGTAATGCCTTTCAGATTCCATATAAAAATATTTCATATATGCGGGGACATATAAGATTTTTTTTTTTTTTTTTTCATTTTTAAGCCATGCACCAAACAAGCAAATGAAGCAATGAGCCAATTTCTTATGACAAACCTCAAAAGTGCGATTGAGTTTCGTTCATAAAGAAAATCGGTGGTCTTTTAGTAATAAAGAAAAAAAAAATTGAAGAATCACTGTTATTTATATTAACAAGTTTTTTTTTTTATTTTGTAATAAAGAAAATCGGTGGTCTTTTAGTAAAATATGTTATTTGTGTTAATGAAAATATAAAGAGGTAACTAGTATAATAATTTAATTTGCTAATATCAGAATTCTAATTATTTGGAGATAAACTAATAATTTTTTTTCCCTTTCTTTCATTATTTAATTGAAGAATTATAACTTTATTTGCGTAGATGAACAAACTATGGTAAATATTAATTGCTACAATTATTTAATTTCCATTCTTTTTCCGGTGATTAATTTCTAAATCTAATTTTTTTTATCATAAATATATGTAACCGTATTTATTTCGATTTGAAAATTAGAATAACTCCTCTTTAATGCACCTATTCATTTCAGAATCAAATAGAAACATATTTTTTTAATAACGCAGATGATATGCATTAAACCGACTTTCTAAATAACCGATCTTCTGTCTAAATCCCTTAAAAATAGCCTTTTTACTTTTTTCTTCTGAGAAAGAAATTAAAATGAAAATAAGTTTGCGAAGAGAAAAATAAAAGGCATATTGATCTGTACAAGTTTTGATATCGATTATTATATCGTTGATTTGATTCTGACTACGTCGCAGTACTGCTGAATTGTTATTGCAAACTGATTTGAAATTATTAATATCTTGCCATCAGATAACTGGACTTTTCTATAATCTGTGTTTTCGTTTTGTATAGTTGATTTGAATATTGGTATTGCTTGTTGAATTATGATGACATATTTAACAGGATAGTGGGTCTGAGGTTGGAATTTGATTTGTCCGATACACGGGGGCTACTAGTCGTGGTCGGGACCAATATGCAGGGATTGCTAGTCGCAGTCAGGTTCGATGGTTGAAAATGATGTGAATTGTTTTATGGATAACCTAGACTGACGTGCTATCGCCAATGAACTATGCGTGCATAATTTGATTTGAATTTGTGTGGATTAATCTGATCTATTTGAATGGTTGTAAATTAAGCCAATTATAAAGAAGCGCATCGTTAAATAATCGGTTACAGAGCTTTGTAGCTGACTCCGTTTTATTGTTTTGTTTTCATTTCTGTTGGTGATGTAGGTTGACGAGCCAAGGAAAAGTGCGATGATGATGTTATAATCACGGTTCGGATGGTAAAAATCTGGAGTGTGACACATTCTTATATTGTGTACGTAGTTGTCCTGATCCTCCAACAGCTGAGATTGAAAGATAAATTTTCGAATTGAATATCAACCCTCCAATCACATAATATGTCACTTTTGATTAAATACATATATATTATGTGTAGAAGTCTAAATTTAGTTAAAAACATACTCTCCATACAGACTGCCACATGGTTTGTCACAATAAAATTGAATAAATTTCTAACGATATGTTTCCTTATTTCTTTTTACATCTATGATTTCTGCAATTAAAATTTTCTTATTTCTCCGTTTCCTCCTTTTCATTTCTCTTTTTCTATAGTTTCGACAATGAAAATAGAAACAATTATATCTTTCCGGATTTTATTTAGGGCTATTGTATCTTTATAAATAAATGAACAACATATCTTATACTGATGGAAACAATCATATATTTCCGATTTAGAAAGAAAATAAAAACCATCTAGAACTTTTGTGTAGAGAAATGATCTGTATTTCATTGTTAAAATAATTTTCATCAAGAATATATATGTGGAGAAAATCTTTATTTTAATCATTTAATCATATCTTTCTTAATTTTGTTTCTTTATAGATCATTTCTCCTCTAAATTGTTTAATGACATGTCTTGCTTGTAGAGAAAATTAGATATTAAATAGCAATGATACTTCAATTTTTTTTTCATGTTATATTTAATCTGTTTTTTTTTTCATTTGTTATTATTTCGTTTATTGTTATTTATTATTTGAATTTTTTTTTGTATTTGTGTCTTCTATTTTCATTTAAATATATTTTTTCTTAATTTTTTTTAATGTCAAACAAAAAAGTCTCTCTATATTCTATTCAAACAAAAGGTTACCATACTTTGCAAATTAAATTGGGTGTTTTAATTTGCGCTCATATCTCTAGTTTTAAAGTTTAAAACATCGATCTGAACCGTTCAAGTTGATATCCACATTAAATTGTGTTTGGAGACCAAATTTTATATTTTTTGAAAATTTTTTACTATTTTTTTAGAATTTTTCGAAATCAGTATTTTTGATGGTCCAGAATTTTCTAAAAAACAATGATTTTGAAAAATTCTAAAAAAATAGTAAAATTTTTTCAAAAAAATATAAAATTTGGTCTCCAAGCACAATTTAATATGGATATCAACTTGAACGGTTCGGATCGATGTTTTGAACTTTGAAACTAGATATATAAGTGTAAATTAAAACACCCACTTTAATTTGCAAAACATGGTAGCCTTACCTTACTCTCTCTCTCTCTCTCTCTCTCTCTCTCTATATATATATATATATATATATATATATAGAAATATGCTAGCATGCTATGCATAGTATAGAGCCCCTCTATGCAACACCTTGGATTTTGACTTTTCAAAATCCTGAGGGTCGATCTGAACCGTTCATTTTGTTCTCCATATTAATATGTGTTTAGGGACCAAATTTTACATTTTTTGGATTTTTTTACTATTTCTTTAGATTTATTGAAAATCACTATTTTTTATGGTCCAGATTTGCTGAAAACAGTGATTTTCAATAAATCTAAAGAAATAGTAAAAAAATTTCAAAAAATGTAAAATTTGGTCCCCAAACACATATTAATATGGAGAACAAGTTGAACGGTTCAGATCAACCGTTAGGATTTTGAAAAGTCAAAATCCAAGGCGTTGCATAGAGGGGCTCTATGTTATGCATAGCATGCTAGCATATTCTTATATATATATACATAAATAGAGAGAGAGACTAATATGCATTCGATAACATATGGGTCGATATACATATGGTTCAAATTTGAAATTTCAAAATCCAAAAAGTCAATCTGAACCATTCATCTTCTTCTCTGTATTAATATTTGCTTGGACACCAAATTTTATATTTTTCTGAATTATTTTACTATTTATTAAACCACTTTGAAAATTGCTGATCCAACAGTGGCTGCTAATTTTACTGTTTTGTTAAGCCACCGTTGGATAAACAATTTTCAAAGTGGCTTAATAAATAGTAAAATAATTCAGAAAAATGTAAAATTTAGTCTCCAAGCACATATTAATATGGAGAACAAGATGAATGGTTCAGATCGACTATTTGAATTTTAAAATTTTAAATTTGGATCGTATGCATATCGGCCCATATGCTACCAAATTCATATTAGTCACACACACACACAATAAAATTTTAAATTTTAAATTTTCAAAGTCTAAATCATCGATCCAAACTGTTAGATGTGATCTCCACAATAAAATGTTCTTCCATACCAAATTTTATATTTTTTGAAATTTTTTTACTATTTATTAAGATGGGTACAAAATTCAATGGTATGAATTTGACTAGTTTTTGTACCCATCTTAATAAATGGTAAAAAAATTCCAAAAAATATAAAATTTGATATGGAAGCACATTTTATTGTGAAGATCACATCTAACAGTTTGGATCAACGATTTGGACTTTGAAAATATAGAAAATAGTTATTGTAACTTGTTGTAACTCAAAAATTATTGTAACTTGATCTCTCCTCATATATATATAAATATTAAGACTTGGGTGCTATGGATAGCATAGAGGGCTACCGTGCTACGACTGAATATTCAAGTTTTCAAAATCCAAATTGTTGATCCGAACCGTTCATCTTGTTCTCCGTATTAATATGTGTTTGGATACCAAATTTTACATTTTTTGAAATTTTTTTACTATTTTATTAGTTAGGTAGAAAATCACTTGATCTAAAAAATTCTGCACCATTAAGATATTTTATTTTCTACCTATCTAAAAAAATAGTAAAAATTTTTCAAAAAATGTAAAATTTGATCTCCAAACACATATTAATATGAAGAACAAAATGAACGGTTTGGATCGACTGTTTGGATTTTAAAAACTCGAATATTGAGCCCTAGCACGGTGGCCCTCTATGCTATCCATAGCACCCAAGCCTTACTTTATATATATATACTAGTATCGTGCCCGTGCGTTGCAACGGGGACATATTAAGATTGAACATAATGGTAAATAATAAATAGGAATAACAACAAACGAAAAAATGGATCAAATATAAAATAGAAATTGGATATAATAAATAAACAGTATACAGAGCTATCCAACCTGCAATATTAGTGCCAAAATTATAGTTTGCCTCCTTATAGAGGAAATTAGATATAATAAATGAACATTATACATAGCTGTCCAACCTACAATATTAGTGCCAAAATTATAATTTGTCTCTTTATAAAAATAGATATGTGGAGAGATTTATGAATTCCATCCTCATTTATATGATATATTATATAGTTTATTATTCTTATATACAAAAACATTTATTATAAATTATGCACATTGTAAAATAGATGTACAAATGCAGTAGAACGCCCATAATTAGTATAAGGATATACTGGTTTATATAATTCGATTCATCAGTATAATGATATTCTGGTAATTCTACTTAAGATTTTTTTCTTTTTGTCTCAATGCACCATGTAACTTGATTCTTATATTATTTTTTCCAAATAAGTAGCATTGCTGCCTGTTTCTTAGATTGAGTATCGCCAATAAACTAATTAATTAAGAAAAACAAAAGTGCTTCGAAATCTTATTATTTTGGAGCCTGATTTTGAAAAAAGAAAAAGAGGATATTCAAAATTCTAGAATCTTCCTTACACGATCTGCAAAAAAAAAAAAATACGTCCTAATATATGTACAAATTGTTTCCTTACATGTTACTATATGCTTTTAAGTCATTGTTGACAAAAGAAGCATATGGATTTTATCTACATATTAGAAAGATACGGTAATTTCCATTCTTATGGCCGTAGGGTTGGAGTGATCTGTATAAGAACAAAATTGGAAAAAATATTATAGATTTTCTCCACAAGTCTGGAAAGATCGGATAATTTCCATTTTCATTGATGAAAATATAACAAGAGATCATGTACGTAGATAATGAAAAGGAGAAATAAGGAAACAAAGAAAAAAAAATTGTTGAAAAACAGAGTCTATTTAATTTTAATTGTAACATATCATGTGGCAGAGTGCGTGACAAGTATGTTTTTAACTAAATTTAGACTTCTATATATAAAAGAGATGCATTTAATCAAAAAAATACATATTATTTGATTGAAGGATTGATATTAAATCCAAAGTTTTATCTTTCAATCTGAGCCGTTGACGGATCAGGACAACTACGTGCATAATATAAGAATAGAGATATATATATATATATATATAGAGAGAGAGAGAGAGATAGGCTAATGTGCTTTCGGTAGCATATGGGCTGAAATACACACGGTCAAATTTTGAAATTTCAAAATCCAAAAAGTCAATCTGAACTATTCATCTTGTTCTCCATATTAATATGTGTTTGGAGACCAAATTTTACATTTTTCTGAATTTTTTTACTATTTATTAAGTCACTTTGAAAATCGCTGATCCAACGTTTTTACTATATTTTCAAAGGCACCGTTGGATCAACAATTTTCAAAGTGTCTTAATAAATAGTAAAAAATTTAGAAAAATATAAAATTTGGTCTCCAAGCACATATTAATATGGAGAACAAGATGAACAGTTTAGATCAACTTTTTGGATTTTGAAATTTCAAATTTTGACTGTGTGTATTTCAGCCCATATGCTACCGAAAGCACATTAGCCTATCTCTCTCTCTCTATATATATATATATATATATATATATATAGAGAGAGAGAGAGAGAGAGAGAGAGAGAGATGGGCTATGGTGCATTGCAATGCATAGGCCATGGTGTGCATTGGACCATAAATCACCAATTCAAAGTCCAAATGACAGATCCAAACCGTTCATCTTGTTCTCCATATTAATATGTCCTTGGAGACCAAATTTTACATTTTTTGGAATTTTTTTACTATTTATTAAGCCATTTTGAAAATCACTGATCCAACGGCGACTGTTTGGAACAGTAAAATCAGAAGCCATTGTTGGATCAGTGATTTTCAAAGTGGCTTAATAAATAGTAAAAAAATTCCAAAAAAATGTAAAATTTGGTCTCCAAGCACATATTAATATGGAGAACAAGATAAACGGTTTGGATCGATCATTTAGACTTTGAATCGGTGATTTATGATCCAATGCACACTATGGCCTATGCATTGCAATGCACTATAGCCCATCTCTCTCTCTCTCTCTATATATATAGAGGTAGGCTAATAAACAATTGATTGTTTCTAGCCTCTCGTACAACCAAGTCGTTTTTCAATTTTTAAAGTCCAAATAATCGATCCAAACCGTTAGATGTGATTTCCATATTAAAATGTGCTAGGAGACCAAATTTTATATTTTTTGGAATTTTTTTACTATTTATTAAGCCACTTTGAAAATCGCTGATCCAACGGTAGCTTCTGATTTTACTGTTTGGTGAAGCCACCGTTGGATCAACGATTTTCAAAGTGGCTTAATAAATAGTAAAAAAAGTCCAAAAAATGTAAAATTTTGTCTCCTAGCACATTTTAATATGGAGATCACATCTAACGGTTTGGATCGATCATTTGGACTTTAAAAATCGAAAAATGACTTGGTTGCACGAGAGGCTAGGAACAATCGATTGTTTATTAGCCTACCTCTATATATATATATAGAGGTGGGCTACGGTGAGTTGCGAAGTAAAACTACTATTTTACTTCACGCTCATATTTTGCGATTTTAAAGTTCAAAACGTCGATCCAAACCGTTCATCTTGCTCTCCATATTGAAATGTGCTTGGAGACCAAATTTTACATTTTTTAGAATTTGTTTATTATTTATTAAGCAATTTTGAAAGTCGCTGATCTGATGGTCCAGAAAATTTTACTTTTTTTTACTGTTCACAGCAAAACAGCAATTTTCAAAAAT
The DNA here is from genome assembly GCA_033356055.1 of Carex pumila. Classification (NCBI taxonomy): domain Eukaryota; kingdom Viridiplantae; phylum Streptophyta; class Magnoliopsida; order Poales; family Cyperaceae; genus Carex; species Carex pumila. The sequence continues at coordinate 79,681 of JARJHM010000966.1, forward strand.
ACTTAATAAATAGTAAAAAAATTCTAAAAAAAATGTAAAATTTGGTCTCTAAGCACATTTCAATATGAATTAAATATCTAACGGTTCGGATCGGTCATTTAGACTTTCAAAATAAAAATACAGCGTGAAGTAGAAACATATTTTACTTCGCAACTCACCGTAACCCATCTCTCTATATATATATATATTGTGTGTGTGTGTGTGATATAGTACATATGATAGGATCTATTTTTTTATATAATAAAGAAAGAAGTCAAGAACACTTCCTTTGAACGAAGCTGGACTTTCTTTAAACGTAGTGAAACGCACATAGCGTCTTTAATTTTCGTGCCAATGCTGATCGGACGGTCCAGATTCATAATTCCAGATATACTGCCTACGATTGACCAATTTGTGCTTATTAAGATAGGAGCTTGGTTCGTCTATTTAACCCTATCGAAATAAAAGTTTAAAGGGTCATCTTTTCTTCTGGTTAGGTCAAAATATGGGCATGTAATAATTTTAGGTTTTGACACTATGTTTGCTTAATGTACAACTTATGTTTGGGTGTGATGACCTACTTTTTGTCAAAAAAAAAATCAAAAATTAAAAATAATAAAAGAGATGAGTTAAAAAAAAAACACACACACAATAGAGAGCGATCTATAATTTTATACAATTAATAAATTATTATTACAGAATAAACAATCTAAATCTAGCACCTCCTCTGTAGTATAGGAGTCTTTGCTGAGATAGAGAAGAAGGATAATATTGGCAATTCATCAGTGACAACATTCTATTGCTCAATATATTTTTTTTATGGTGTACGATTGTCAAAAATAATTTTTCATAAAAAAAAAAAATTGCCATCAGGAATTTTGCATAAATTGACAGTGGTAGTAAGCAATTGTTTTCTTTTTAGTAAAATTGGAGGTCAAGCTACCTATCTAGTATAATATCTACGAGAGATCTCTCATCTAGGTTTCGAATCTATGACTCTCAAATTCATAACATTATTTTTGTTTTTAAAAAAAATCATTTTCAAACAGGATTACAAGAGCTTAAAGAATTCATTCAATAAATAAAAGTACAAATTTAAAAAAATCTAATAACATAAGGTATAAATTTTTTATCAACAGGTATACATTATTTCTTTAAAAAGTATTAATTTATTTAACATACAATTATTACTCTTCTATAATATGCAATATTTGACTATTGGGCTATAGTGTTACACTGCTGGTTTTGATTGGCTGCCAGAAAGCAAGCTTGTTTTTTTTTTTGATGAAAAACAAAGCTGGGTTATTAGGTGTATTAGGTATAAATGTGTAGTCATGACTCATGAATGACCCACATAAGTTATGAACCATTGTTTATTGAGAGGTTTCAAATGCCTCCATATTTTTGTACTTTCATCATGCCTCCATCTCTTTTTATCATTTTCAAAGTTCAAACAGTCGATTCGAACCGTTCAATCTAACCTCCATACTAAAATATGTTTGGAGACCAAATTTTATATTTTTAGGAATTTTTTTACTATTTTTTTAGATAGGTACAAAAATACTGTTTTTAGATGGTTCAGATTTACTGATTTTGTACCTATCTTAAAAAATAGTAAAAAAATTCCTAAAAATGTAAAATTTGGTCTCCAAACATATTTTAGTATAGAGGTTAGGTTGAGCAGTTCGGATCGACTGTTTGAACTTTAAAAATAATAGAGAGATGAAGGTATAATGGAGGCACAAAAACATGGAGGCATTTGAACCCTCCTCTTGTTTATTACATGCCATTGCTGGTTATGCACATACTTTAATGGTCGGAATGTGTTTTTTTCCCCTCCAACTTCTTTGTATTTTTATAGGAAATTTTTTTATGCCACTCCAAAACATGGAAATTAGAAAATTGCCATCCAAAACATGGAAATTAGTTATTTGTCACTCTAAAGTCATTAAATTTATCAAATTATCACAATTATACATCTAATATACACATTTAATTAAAATTATTCTAAAAATACAATAAATTTACATACTGACTAAAATACCCTAATATTCTAAAAAAAATCTTTCGAGATCGACTGTCACAGAGATCTCTGGATCAAAGATGGAGAAGAAGAGACCGTCGGATTTGTCCGGGTCGGAGCCACACGTCGCTCTTAGAGCCTGCATGTCTTCTAACCAGTAGAGATGCCTCGGTTTACGCGCGAAGAGAGAGAGAGCGCACTGAATAATCTCAATCTGAGGGGATTGTTGCAAAACCGCACAAGCTGTCAAAAATCTTCCGATCTTCTGATATTTAAAAAAAAATCCCAATTAATTAATAAATTATGATAGAAAGGGAAAGAAAGCCTAACGGAAGCGCAAGCTGCTGTGAGCTTCCTTCCCCAATCTCTCTTTCTAAGTTCTTTCTATTTGAACCAAACAAAACCACCGTCAAACTGTAATTCTGAGAAATAACTGAATTTCTTTATATTCTCTTTCTAATTTCTTTCTATCCTTCCCCAAGCGGAGAAGTCAGGGGACAAGGGGAGAAATAACTGAGGACAGTTATTTTTCTGCTAAGAGGAGAAGTCAGCTGCTTCCATGATTTTTCTGCTACCCTTCTTCTCTTCTGAATTCAGGGGTATTTTAGTTAGTATGTAAATTTATTGTATTTTCAGAATAATTTTAATCAAATATGTAGATTAGATGTATAATTATGGTAATTTGATAAATTTAATGACTTTAGAGTGACAAATAACTAATTTCATGTTTTGGAGGTGACAATTTCGTAATTTCTATGTTTTGCAGCGGCATAAAAAAATTTCCCATTTTTATAACTCTCTCACTGCAAAACACGCATTTCGATTCTGGTTTTAAAATACACAGTAGACCATCTTTTTCATTCAGTAATACACAAATATAAAGGAACGAAAAGCAAAAATTGAAATTGTAAATAATATAAAACTGGAAAGTCTAAGCTTTTCCTTAGTATAAGGGTATAAGCAAATAAAAATGTAGAAAAATTGTAGTATTTTTCTTTTCTTTTTTTCTCTTGAATTTGTATCATCAAATAAAAAAAGTGAACTTGAGGTGGGAGGTTTATATATAACATTTTTCTTAATATTATCTATTTCAATGCTGATCTTAACAATTCTTTTCAGAAGACCAAAAGAAAAAAAAAATAGATTGCTTTCTTTTTATCCCAACTTCCGGCGTACAATATCAGAAATATAATGAAAACAGTAACCTGATGTTTTATTTTTTCGGGATCTTAAAATAAGACTCTGGTTTCTCATTAATTAGAAATTCCATATTTAATAAGGGTACAAGCGCAAAAGCCAATATGAAATTGTGAAGTCAGAATAAATGATAATTAGAAGAGCAGGTCTTCAACTAGCCGTTACAGGTCCCAATGAAAAAGATAACTGCCGTCCAGCCTAGGATTCCTTTCTGTTCCGCTAATCACGCAACGGCTCTTTGGGTGCTCTTCTCGCGTGTCCATGGGCCCGGGGCCCCACTCATATTCCGATCCTCTCCAGTATAACAGTTCAACCTCTCAAAATTTTCACTTTCCATTATCTGTCCGATGTAATCGAACGGTCAATAATATACATAAAAACTAACAGTGATTTATGCACTGGAGAGTATAGTGAACTGCTTTCGGTCCCTTGGACGACCTAACGGCTCTTAAAGTCTCCTGGTCGTCGCCAGGTCATCAATTAATTGACCTGACCTTTATTACGTGCTGCTCTCAAATTATGAAGTACTGGATACGTCCACTCATATTTAAACCGTCAGATCCTTACGTGATGTAGAATATTAATGATCGGAGTATTCTACACTGGAGACGAAACAAACCAACCTCCCTTTAATAGGCTTCATCTATTCCTACACTGGACCTCACCTTATTCCACCCGCCACCTTGTCCGTGCTTCTTCACTAGAAATAAGTAGGGATAGAGAGAGAGAGAGAGAGACAGAGAGAGCCACAAAACCTTAGTTGTACCCATACTTTTAATTCTACTATTAATGGCTGTGGAGGTGAAGACAGAGGAATCGAGCATCCCACAAGAAGAAATGGTCGAGAAAAAGCTCGAGGCCGACACCGATTCAGATCCAGTACCAGTTCTGACTGAGAAGAAGATCGAAGCTGAGGCAGTGACAGTACCGGTGGTTGAAAAGGCTGCTTCTTTCAGGGAGGAGAGTAACTTCCTCTCCGACTTGAAGGAGAGTGAGAGAAAGGCTCTCTTCGATTTGCGTGCACAAATCGAGGAGGCTATTTCAACTAAGACTTTGTTCGTAGAGAAGGAGAAAGAGAAAGAAGCAGATGGAGAAGAGGTGAAATGCGTAGATGAAGGGGACAAACTAGAAGAAGAGGTAAGAATAATGAACAAAGAATATTTAGTTCTCTGTAAAATTGCTGGTTCGTATATGTTATATGCACCAGGTGTTTTATAATTTGGAACACAGATCAATTTTAGCTCTTAGTTTTGGTTTTTTTGGGATCTCACTCGCAGCATTTGATCAAAAAACAAAAAAAAAATACTGATTTATACCTTTTGATTGTACCATAATTTAACTTGGAATGACACATTTCCCTTGCAATTTGATTTATTGGCATATGATTTACCAGAAACACAATACTGTAGAATAGCAAAATTTACAGCAGAAAACAATCAGTATAGTAATTTAAGACATGCAAAGATCAACACATACCGTACTAATTTAGCACTTGGCTGATTTAATTTAATTTATAGGTATTTCTCTGGGGAGTCCCTTTATCACCATCCAAAGGCACCGATTCAACCGATGTTTTACTTCTCAAGTTCCTTCGTGCACGTGAATTTAAACCAAAAGAAGCTTTTGATATGCTCCAAAAGACCATAATCTGGCGCAAATCCCAAAAAATTGACTCCATACTCTCGGATGAAAAGGATTACTCCAATACCGATCTTGATGAGGCATGCTATATAGATGGTAAAGATCGTGAAGGCCACCCTGTGTGCTATAACATTTTAGGGGTTTTAGCTAGTGCGGGCTTGTTTGAAACTGAAGAGGGAAGAGAGAGTCTGGTGAGGTGGCGAGTGCGTATGATGGAGAAGGGAATTGGGATGTTGGATTTTGAACCAGGACAGGTTGTATCATTGACACAGGTTGTAGATCTGAAGGATGCTCCCCGACCCGGTAAGAAAGGTGTGCGAGCTGTACTTAAACGGGTCGTGGATGTTCTGCAAGATAACTATCCAGAAATGGTTGCAAGAACTGTGAGTACTTCAAAGTAATTTAGGGTTAATTTTCTGTCAGGGAAATTTTTAATTTGTATTGCACTTAGGCCTTATAATTTTCATATATTATTGTTCAATACTAATCAAATGCTTTCTTTGTTATGATGTAGATCTTCATCAATGTACCATTTTGGTACTATGCACTGAGCGCTATCGTCTCTCCATTCTTAACCCAAAGAACCAAGAGCAAGTTTGTCTTATCCCGTCCCGCCAGGACAACAGAAACTCTTCTCAGGTAATATCTCCTCTCTCTGTCTCTAAATTATCACACTGGGAAGTGGGATTGTCTCGCATTGCTTCTATGGTTTGTCTGAACTATATAGAGAGGCGCATTCTGTACCTGTTGGTACAGGTCTCAGCAAAGCCATGAACAAGTGTTTGTGATGAGGTCCTTCAATCGCAAAAGGTGCCAGGATCATTTTTTGAAAAAGAAAAAAAAAGTGGTCATTGCCACTGATTTTCATTAGAAAATCACAAGAGTGAAGATGGTACCAACCCCCCTACGTTCTTACCTACGTTCTTACATCAATCTCATAGCTAGAATTATTACAAAACAGCATATGACTAAGAAACATAGCTATGTAACAACAAAATAGCAACTAAAAACTTAAGGTGTGCCAGGTTCATTATTACTTTACCAGCACTGGTAATGACTAAGGTTGATTTTTGGCACCATAATCCAGGACTTAATACTTGTTTAATTGATGCACCTCTTTGATTGTTGTTTGATAAGATGTACAACTTGATGATTATACAGGTATATTTCAGCAGAGGCTTTACCAGTTGCATATGGTGGTCTCAAAAGAGAAGGTGACAGCGAGTTCTCTTTGGAAGATGAAGTTTCAGAGTTGTTTATCAAAGCCAATTCAGCTGAAACTATTGAAATTCCTGCCCCACAGGTATAATAGTATATTTTCAATTACGCTAAAGTCATACATTTCAATTAAATGATGTATATAGGTTCTGTTGTTAGAATGGTTTGGGATTTTTCTTGAGGGAGTTTTTTCAAGGGAACTTCTGTGTACACTGTCCTAAAATTTATTATTATTATTATTTTTTAAGATAAGGAACTTTACAGCAGAGCTTCTCAAACAGAAACCATTTGTAGTTTATCTGTAATAAAATTTCTTTTATTGGAAACTTTTGCAGAATTAACCTTAGAAAAAAAGTATTCAAAATGTACTTAATTGTATAACTGAAAATGAATGTAGGTTGGATCTACACTTGTGTGGGATCTGTCTGTGATAGGTTGGGAGGTGAATTACAAAGAAGAATTTGTACCAAGTGATGAAGGATCTTATGCTGTGATAATTCGGAAAGGTAAAAAGATGAATTCACGAGAGGGACTGGTTCATAATTCCTTTAAAAATAATGAAGCTGGGAAAGTTGTTCTGACAATTGAGAATAATTCTCAGAAGAAAAAGAAGGTTCTTTACCGGCACAAGGCTAAGTTTCTTCCTGTTAAGGGGTGTTAAATGTTCTATTCATTTTTATTATGGTTGTGTATGTTATGTGATTGCTTGGGAGGTTTCTGGGTAGCATTTAATTATTCTTTTAAGTCTGGGGGGTCCTATGAAATATCTTTTCTTGTGGAGTTATTTCATGAGTTTATTTATTATATAGATTATTCTGCTATTGCAATTTACTTTATTGATTATTGTGAGTTAAGACCATATTGCAAAATGACGATGATATGTTTTATTTCTGTCTTAGACACGCATACATATATAAAAAAGTGCAAAATCTAAAATAAAAACCTATTAGTAACAAGCTATACACTATAGATCAAGCGGGGGCACACTTTGTTCGTTCCTGAAGAAATTATTTGGATCAACCTCTGATTTTACTAATGCTAGTTTCCTATAATTGTCTTTGAAGTACCTTTTGCCCCACTCTTTATTCTTGAAATAACTCAGGTCTCCATTTATACTAGTACCCAAATCCAAATCCCTGTAATTTAAATAAGCACCTCTTGGATTTTTTGAAACATAAGGTGTCATAAACTTATAGAAACCCCTAATCCAATCCAAGTTCCTCTTGACACTCTCTGTGTTTTGATCTCCATCTAACCATGCCACCAAATACTGTACATTATACAAACTACCATTTCTGTGGGGAAATGGGGTTTCAGATTCACATATTTCATCCATTTTTCCTCCTAGTGGATCGATAATCATCAACGCCAGTGTTCCATTAGTTCTTAGATAATTATCCCAAATACTTTTCCAAACGAACTCAGGGATTTGACTTGTCAAGAAGTCTGATTTGGCTTTAATTGGGTATTTGACCTGGGGTTCTCTCTCAAGTAAAACGCTAAGCGGCTCCCCGTTTGTGTACCCGGCATAATATTTAACTGTCTCAATCCAACTCATCTCCTGACAGTCGTTCTCTTGCAAATCAAGCAGGGGGAATTTTTCTTGCATTATAGAAAGCAATTCTTCTTTCTCTCCAAGGAATTGGGCTTCAAATGACACTTGCAGTATTCTGTTTCCCTTCTCATCGATCGAAGCCTCAGTAAATAGCCTTATAAATAACCTCTCATCAAATCTATAAGCTACATCCTGCCATTGACTTACTACCTTTACTAATAGAGTATCATGTTGACTAACATTAAATAATTTGGTAAAAATTGTCAACTTAGGCGGCACATATACCAATTTAATTTTATAGGCTAATATGACCCCAAAACTAGCTCCTCCCCCTCCCCTAATTGCCCAAAATAAATCCTCACCCATGGATTCCCTATCGAGTATCACCCCTTTTGCATTCACTAAGCGTGCATCAATAATGTTATCAGAGGCCAGACCATACTTTCTCATCATAGTCCCGATTCCACCGCCGCTTAAATGACCACCAACCCCTACTGTGGAGCATAACCCTGCTGGAAAACCCATGCTCTTGCTTTTCTCGGCTATATGGTAATACAACTCTCCGACTGTTGCACCAGCTTGAACCCATGCTGTGTTATGATGTTAACATCAATCGAACTCAAGTTTCGCATGTCCAAAATAATGAAAGGAGTGTCAAAGGCCACATAAGAGAGGCCCTCATAGTCATGACCCCCGCTTAGTGTTCTAAGTTCAACGCTGTTCGTTCTGCAACAATCGATGACGGCTGAAACATGAGATTCACATGTAGGTGTAATTATTGCGAAAGGTTTCGGTGTTCTAGTTGTATTGAACCTTTGGTTTCTGATGGAGGATTGCAGAATGATAGAATAGGAAGTGGTGCTTTGTGTGAATAAGAGGCTGTGAGGAATGGAATTAGCCAATAGGCAGTGGATGAAAGGCTCAGAGGTTGCATTAGAGTGTTTGGAGATAGTTTGGTTTTCTTTTGAGGGATCAAATAAGAAGAGAAAAGAGATCAGAAAAACAAAACAAGGTGTGAGTAAAGAGCCCATGAGCCAATGTTTCTTTCTCAGAGTGTGTTTTTGTTTACTGGTCATTGGCGCTTGCTGTCTTATATAGTTTCAAACTGTGGAATTTTGGATGCGTGGAAGAGTCCAGTTACTTGTTTCATTTTGCTTTGATTATAATGGGCTTGACTTGAAATTTCAACTGTGAGTTTGAGTTGAGAACCTCTTGTTATGGATTGAAGAAAATTCTACAAAGTAGGCTTTCAATAGAGCTCAAACAGGACATGTGATCTTACTCAGATCAAGATAAGTAGAGATCTTAAATGGACATGTGATCTAACTCAGATCAAGACAAAATCCTGTTCGAAGCTAAATCTAAACTGTTTGATATGTGTTAAGATTCGTACAACATATTTAAATCTGCAAATTTTAGTGCGGAGCGGATCAGCCGGATAGGACTGGCTTTGTATTAATCCGCTCTTTAAGATTCAATCAAGGAAAATGCTTATTATCAATTACTGCAATTGAATAAGGGTAACATTTGCTGCTTTCCAGGTATCAAGATTGAATCGTGAAATATATATTTGAGAAACTAGATAACCTTATTTGTAAAAACAACAAACCCAATCACTCTGAGCCAATCTAAAATTTCACATTATTTTTCAAATAACCAATTTGATAAAACGGGGAACACGAATTTTGAAAAACTGAAGAGAATAACTCACGTAACAACTCAAGCACCACAAATTTATACTGGTTCCATACAGAAACAACCAGCCAAATTGATTACAACTTACAAGACATAGAGATCATGTCTCCAACTACTAGCACTTTTTTTTTTAAAAAAAAAGTGGGTATAATTCCACCGATTTCATTAGAAATCAAGCATGTTGTTCCCAACTCCAATTAACCGGAGGAAGGAACTTTGTACAAAGATACTGGCCTAAATCAGAAAAAACAAAAATTGGACCACGCCAATATGAGACCTAAACCAAAATAACAAAGCCACACAGGCTAAACCAACGAAACAAACACATACACACACATCACAGAGCACACCAAACATAACAGATGTATAACACCAAAACAGCTACACATAGCACAACAAACATAACAGGAACCATCAGAAAAGCAAGGTAAGTAACTCAAGCAAGTAAATCATCCAGGAATTCTCCTACTACTAGCACTAACTACCAAATAATCAAACCATCCATTAACAAACAAAAAGAGAAGAAAACAAAAAAAGGACAAATCTCCCTTACTTTCCACACACACACCACAACCCACAACTGCAAAAATCAAACATTTAATGCAAACAATAGGACCACTCAAGCTGCCTCCTCTTCTTCTTCTTCTTCATACTCTTCCTCCTCCAGGTCAGCAGTTGCGTCTTGGTACTGCTGGTACTCGGCCACCAAATCATTCATGTTACTCTCAGCCTCAGTAAATTCCATCTCATCCATGCCCTCTCCAGTGTACCAGTGAAGAAACGCCTTGCGCCTAAACATGGCCGTGAACTGCTCGCTAACCCTCCTAAACATCTCCTGGATAGAAGTAGAGTTACCAATGAAGGTGCTTGCCATCTTAAGTCCCCTTGGAGGGATATCACAAACGCTCGATTTGACATTGTTTGGTATCCACTCAACAAAATAAGAGGAGTTCTTGTTTTGTACATTGAGCATTTGTTCATCAACTTCTTTTGTGCTCATTTTGCCACGAAACATGGCCGAGGCAGTGAGGTACCGGCCATGGCGAGGATCAGCAGCGCACATCATGTTCTTGGAGTCCCACATTTGCTGGGTCAACTCAGGAACAGTTAGTGCACGGTACTGCTGGGACCCCCTGGAGGTGAGAGGGGCAAAACCAACCATGAAGAAGTGGAGGCGAGGGAAGGGGATGAGGTTCACCGCAAGTTTGCGTAGATCAGAGTTGAGCTGTCCAGGGAAGCGGAGGCAGCAGGTGACACCGCTCATGGTGGCAGATATCAAGTGGTTCAAATCCCCAACTGAAAATTAAAAAAAATATATTAATAAAATTATTGATAGAGCAGAAATTTGCCAAATTCAACAAAGTAAATTTTTTCATCACAATTGGTGTAACAGTCATATGTCAACTGCAAATAACCCAAAATATATTGAACACAATATATAAGAATTGTGGGTGCAATTTGCAGACAGAATATTCAAAAAACAATTAATAAAGTAAATGAGCATACAAGTAGGGGTTGCAAGCTTGAGAGTACGGAAGCAGATGTCATAGAGAGCTTCATTGTCTAGCACCATGCACTCATCTGCATTTTCGACAAGCTGGTGCACTGAGAGTGTTGCATTGTAAGGCTCAACCACTGTGTCAGACACCTTTGGGGATGGGAAGACAGAGAATGTTAGCATCATCCTGTCGGGGTACTCTTCGCGTATCTTGGATATGAGTAGTGTTCCCATTCCCGAACCAGTTCCACCTCCAAGTGAATGGCACACTTGGAAACCTGCAGATGAACATAGAAGAAATGAGGCACTGTTAAGTACTTTAAATTCAAGCTGACAGCTTTATTTATGGCGATAAATTCAGTTTTTCTTACAGGAAAATTTGCATGTCAATACTACACATATAACTTCAGAAAACAAGGAAAATGGCACAATCCTTTTCCCTAATATTTCTGTAATGGGTACATAAGACCGAACCTCCAAGTGATGTAAGATGGTTGTTTGGGCATCTTTTTCTTGCGAACAGTGGTGCAAAAGGCAGACAAAGTATGTTGTGTATAGATAGCATATACATGTTCTCATATCCGATATTGTAAGACTTCACACAGGTGCATTTGAAAGTGCCCACTGGCAATAATTCTAGAAGCATTGCTAAGTCATGCAAATTTACACTCAGGACCAATAAGATAACTCAAATCACAATCAGAGCCAACCGTAAAAACAGACCGGTACCAGTTTGGACCAGTGTTATCCCTCTCTAAAATGTTCTTTTTACTTGAGGTATTACACAGCAATAAATGGTTAAATGCTCAATTTAAGAAACAGATTGCATATCAGGCTGTCAAGTACTGAAATACAGTACCAACATCAGGAAAATATGAACCACGGTTACCATTTTAGACAATTAACAAAAATACTAGAAATGCTAGGACTGTTAAAGGATGAATAGAATAACATTTTTAAACAAAAATTCATAATTTTGCTGAATGCACAACATAAGAAGATAATGGAGAACATTGACTCAATAAATTTGACACTACATTAAAACCTAGGATGCCATGCTCCAACTATTGAATTTTAAAACATGGCAAGGAAATCTACTATCCATTGTGCTATAAACAATATCTTTTCAAACTAGTTCTGCTACCACAATAAAATTATAGAAAAACGAATAGACTAAAAGAGAGCAATCAATACCCAGACAATACCGTAGATCTAACTAGTATTTATTAAGCTTGGAAACGAACATAACATGTTTATATCTTAAACCGTAGATCCACTGTTCTTGAAAGCACAATTTAAATCAAAATTCGATGATAACAATACCCTGCCTTCAACAATCTTACCCATTAACCAGATCTACTCGTATCTACACTGAAAACCCCAAAATTTTGCCAAAATCTTCATAATTTCTCACAAAAAAAAATAAGGAGATGATCTCACCTTGTAAGCAATCACAATTCTCGGTCTCCTTCCTCACCACATCCAAGACCGAATCAATCAGCTCAGCTCCCTCGGTGTAATGTCCCTTGGCCCAGTTGTTCCCAGCTCCCGACTGTCCAAAGACGAAGTTGTCAGGCCTAAAGACCTGGCCAAACGGACCTGACCGGACCGAGTCCATCGTGCCGGGTTCGAGATCCATCAACACAGCCCTCGGCACGTACCGACCACCACTGGCCTCGTTATAGTACACATTGATGCGCTCAAGCTGGAGATCTGAATCGCCAGCATACTTGCCCGTGGGGTCAATGCCGTGCTCGTCACAGATCACCTCCCAAAACTTGGCACCGATCTGGTTCCCGCATTGGCCACCCTGTATGTGGAGAATCTCACGCATCTTGGAAATCAGGGTTTGGGTTTTGGGCGAGGATCTAGCGTAAAAGAGACGGAGATACTGAGGAAAATTGGGGATGGGTGAGAGTTATATTACTGAGGAGATGGTCGTGAATCTCGTCACAGTACGGTGTGGTTACCGCTGGCCAGCCTGGCATTGCGTGGAGACAGATTTCTGATTTTTTTTTTTTTTTAAATAGAATTTCTTTAAATTATTTTAACAGAACAAGTCTAATTTGATCGGATTTTCGAAAACTAACCTCCACTAGGGGTGAGTAAATCGCTCATAACTCGTGAGCCGCTCATAACTCGCTCATTAAAAGCTCGCATAAATTCGCTCATTTATCCACTCATTTAAACTCGCTCATTTACTTAATGAGCGAGCACGAGCATGACCCAACTCGCTCATAACTCGCTCATTAAGAATTTGCCACATCTAATCCCTGCCACATTTAATCCTATGTAATTCTGTGTAACATCAACCTTGCCTCATTAAGATTGATAGATAGTGAGCATAGTTTCATATTTAATCATGTGTAAGAGCAGAATGTAACATTTAATCATGTGTAATATACTAATATTCATAGTTTCATATTCATTTTTTTTTTTTTATAAATAGGCAAGATCAAAACCTCAGCCTAAAACCCAAAATAAGTAATAGTCATAACAACTCGCTCATTTAAATGAATTATGACAATTTGTTGGATACACTATAAAATTTTGTTATGAGTCACCTAAAACCTCATTTATGATGACTTTTAACAAATTTTGTTATGCGTGGGTACACTATAAAATTTTGTTATGAGTCACAAGTCATAACTCGTGAGCCGCTCATAACTCGCTCATTAAAAGCTCGCTCATTTATCCGCTCATTTAAACTCGCTCGTTAACAACTCGCTCCTTTACTTAACGAGCGAGCATGAGCATACCCTAACTCGCTCATGCTCGCTCATTAATCACCCCTAGCCTCCACCAATCTCTAGGATCGGTGTAGAAAAAAAAATCTCACCTGCACCGGTCCTAGGGACCGGTGGAGTCAATATTTACCCCGCCACAAATATGCTACACCAAAACCACACCAAACATCTCCACCGGTTCACAGGACCGGTGTAGGTTTGAATTTGCATCTCAACCGTTTAAATAATACTTTGCATGACTTCAAAAACATCTCGAACTTTGCGTTCACCTTTTGGAGTCTCTCAACCGTTTAAATAGTTTTGCATGAATCTCAAAACAAAAATAATACTGGCCCTCTGCTCTATCTCCAAAGCTATTTGAATTACAGTGTATGTGGCGAGTCATTGTTTGATGAAAACTGTATACCATTGCATGGTTTTCATACCTTTTTGAACGCATAAGATCAATATAATTCATTGATACCTTTGAATACGGCACCATTTACAAAATTTGAAAATCAAGCCTCCATCGATCCTAGGGATCGGTGTAGGTGTAGTATGGGATCTTCTATGGTCAAGCTCTTTTCAGGTGTGAAAATTGCTCCACCGATGTGTAGGATCGGTGTAGGATTCGATTTTTTTGCTCCACCAATCCTAGGAATCAACGGAGGCTAGTTTTCGAAAATCTGATCAAACTAGACTTGTTCCGTTAAAAAAAAATTTAAAGGAATTCTATTTTAAAAGAAAAATCCAGATTTATTGTTGGGTGCTTCAACTTCTTAAAAATTATCAGTACTTCTTTGGCACTTGCAGTCTCGCACTCTTAAAGGTATAAATTAAAAATTGAAAATAATTTGGAAAAACTAATGGTTCATTGGTTCGAATATAATTTATAAAAAATAATCAAATAATCTTAAATAATAAGTAATATTAAAATTTAAAATCATAATTATGAAGCTAATTATTGTATTATTGTAGCTATCTTTTTTATTCAAAACTTAATGACATGCGTAGCTCTTTTTACTCGGTAATATTTTAGATAAAGTATAAATTTGTGTTTATATATCATAGTTTATAACTATGACTCTATGCATTATGAGCTTGTCTAAATTCACAAATTGACATATAGTGTAAAGAGGAATCATGCATTTATATTTATTTTCAAATGTTCCAACATATTATTAGGTGGATAAAATTAAAATAATATTCATGAAAAATAATTTCATTAATATTTTTTGGCATCCAATTGACAAGCAACTCTAATATTATATATTCATCCAACGAGTTTTGTAAACATAATTAATATTTTTTTTCACAATATGTAAATAATTCATTACGCTTCATGCTAGATGTATATCAAGAATGCATCTCAAGTTAAAGATTATATATATTAATAAATATTTTATTTTGAGTTTTTGATGTAATGAATTAGCGATAAGTACTTGAAATTTCATAATCTATTCACTGTTGGAGCATGTAATTAAGAGAATCTTTTATTTTTAATTTAAATTACTGAAGATAGTTTTATTATGTGAAGGTATATCTCTATTGCTCTTAATTCGTAATAATTTTTAAATTTGAAAATATTAACATAATAATACAAATATCCTGAGTAGAAACTAGGGTGTTCTTAAGTTCATCAGGTCTCTTGGTAAACTCAAGTCTCAAAATCTCATCGAATCGGCTTTAAATGACGAATCTGAACCGTTGAAACCCGCCTACTTTACGAGTGATACATCTACATGCAAAAAATAATAATTTTAGAATTAATTTTGCATAGAGTCAAGTAGTCAAAATACGTTCAAAAAATGAATGCATTAAAATTAATTTATTAACCTTCTAATTTTGACCACTTGGCTTTAAACAAAATTAATTAATTCGAATGTTTAAAATTTGAGGAGTGTTCAAATGCACCATCTTTTTAGTGCTCCAATATGCTCCACGTTCTTTATTTTCATTTTCAAAGTCCGAACAGTCGATCCGTACTGCTCAACATGATATTCATAATAAAATATGCTTGGAGACCAAATTTTATATTTTTTACAATTTTTTTACTATGTTTTTAGATAGGTATAATATGACTTTATCGGATGGTCCATAATCTCCTTAAAAAATTAATTTTGTATCTATCTTAAAAAATAGTAAAAAATTCTAAAAAATATAAAATTTGGTTTCCAAGTATATTTTATTATGAAGATCATGTTGAACGGTTCGGATCCATTGTTCAGACTTTAAAAATGGAGATAAATGATGTAGTTCATGTGAAACATATTGGAGCACCAAAATGATGGTGCATTTTGAGCCCTCTCTTAAAATTTTCACTTGTAGACGCATCCCTTATAAGGTAAGCGGGTTTCAACGGTTCGGATTCGTTATTTGGAGCCGATTAGGCTTGAGTTCACCAAGGAGCTTGGTGAACTTAAGAACACACCCTAGTTCTACTTCAAATTAGAAAAAAAATTAACTCACTAAGGGCCTGTTCGGCCAACAAATGGGAATGGACACGGGCACGGGAATTGAACTGAAAAACACTGTTCTCATGAGAGAAAAAAATTCAGTTGAACTGAATTTTTTTTTCCCACGTGAACAGTGATTCGGCCGAACACGCCCTAAGAATTGCATAAATTTTTTCGAGGGTATATAAGCAAAAGAGTAATTATAACGGGAGGTAACTTTAACCCGTGCTGATCGTTGCAGATTTTGAACTCCTACCTAAAACCTTGGAATTTCCCATAGAATCATCCATTCAGAAAAATTCTAAACCAAAATCAAAACACAAGTACATCTCAGTGTAGGAGTGAGTAAATCGCTCATAACTCGTGAGCCACTCATAACTCGCTCATTAAAAGCTCGCCTAAACTCGCTTATTTATCCGCTCATTTAAACTCGCTCATTTACTTAATGAGCGAGCATGAGTATGACCCAACTCGCTCATTAAGAATTTGCCACATCTAATCCTTGCCACATTTAATCCTATGTAATTATGTGTAACATCAACCTTGCCTCATTAAAATTGATAGATAGTGAGCATAGTTTCATATTTAATCCGGTGTAATATAGTGAGCACAATGTAACATTTAATCATGTGTAATATACTAATATTCATAGTTTTATATTCATTTTTTTTTTGTAAATTGGCAGAACCAAAACCTTCGCCTAAAGCCCAAAACAAGTAATAGTCATAACAACTTACTCATTTAAATGAATTATGACAATTTGTTGGATTTTGTTATGATGATTTTTAACAAATTTTGTTATGCGTTGGCACACTATATAATTTTGTTATGAGTCATAAGTCATAACTCGTGAGCCACTCATAACTCGCTCATTAAAAGCTCGCTCATTTAAACTCGCTCATTTACTTAATGAGCGAGCATGAGCATACCCTAACTCGCTCATGCTCGCTCATTAATCACCCCTATCTCGGTGTATACCTTTGTGCGCGTAGAAGGTAGGCTGTTGCTGGCGAATAGGAATCGGGATCAGCTGAAATCCCATTACCTGATTTTAGGATTCTAAAATATCCCCTCTCCCTATCTCTCTCCTCTCTCTTATTTCTCTCTCCTCAAAATCTTGAGGAGAGAGAAATAAGAGAGAGGAGAGAGATAGGGAGAGGGGGTATTTCAGGGTTCTGAAATCGGGGTTTAGATTTCAGTAGATGTGAACTAGCTGGAACGGAGAATGGCATCGTTGTCCGTTTTCCGGCCATTTTTATTAATATCCCTAAAAAAATAAAAATTTTAAAAATAACCCTGTGTACCATTTTTTTTATTTCTGCCCTGACCGCCAGACCCTGGGGCGCCCCATAAAGCTAGTGAGGCGCCAGCCCCCTGGGCACCCCACGGTTCTTCTATTTTTTTTTTTTTAGAGATCTTAGTATTTTGATTTAAATAATTTCGTGAAGAAATTTTTTTCTTGTTTAGAGTGTATGCCAAAAAATAAGACAATAGTTGATTTGAAGTATATTTTAAAGAGCTAAATTATTGATTTGATTCCTTAAAATTTATATGCATACCAAAATCATTAACCATAGACAATAGTTGATATGCAATATAAACTCAAAAGGATCGAATCAATTAGAAGAAGGTTATATTATGGTTTCCACTAATTTTATGGCCTTCTTTTTCAGTCACTGCATTAGTTTATGCGTCAACTTTCATAGGTATAAATACTTGAGAAATAAGAGATTAATACTTGCAAAGAAAGATATTAATATTTTCATGCGTAACTTGATATGATGATCCTCTCTTTTCAGTCCTCCAATAGTCTCCTCGTCAATATTCCTCTAATGAAGTAGTGGGGATTGATACAAGGACTAAAATGCAAAAGTGATTATGTCACACCCCAAATCCACCGAGTCTGACAGCCTGCCGCGTGTATCTATCGAGTGTCACATGTACACGCAAGGTAGTGGATCTTTTATATGCATTACCAATATCCTCATCTACTGCATCCGAGAAATAAACCTAAAAATAATCGGGTAGAGGGGGTGAGAATAAATTCTCAGTGCGAAATTGCCATAGTTTAGATTATTGGACTTGCAATCAAACTCCATATTCAACAATGAAACCCAAACGATAACAATGCAAACATATATAAATAATCATAAATAACATAATACCGATGCTCGACAACAATTAATCAACCTGAAACACAGTTCACGAAATTTCCAAGATGAATTTCAAAACACAACATAATTATTTGGCTTAACTCGATTCCTAACTCAATTCATTAGGGCTTGTAGCAACCACAGATGTTCTTTCGAGCTGAACCTTTATCAAACCCACATCTGTAGCGTTACTGACGCCTACAGATGGCCAACCGCTGGACCCTTTATATGACACTCATCTGCAATTGCTGTTTGGCTTAACCAGTTTCCTAAGGTCTGGTTACAAGTCACCAATACAGATCAACTTGACAAATGCAATCACACGGAATCAAAGTCACCTATACAGGTCAACTTTGCTAAATCTCAAGCAAATCTATCAAAGCCACACATACAGGTCAGTCTCGAAAAATCATCACAATCAGCTATCAGCTTTGCACAATTCATTAACTGGTCAATGGATAGGTCACCGTCACCTTATCCAGCCACCTTAACAGGTCGGTCTGGCAAATCCATAACAGGTCAAACGCATAAGTCAGCAGCGTCACCCTATCCAGCCACCTCAACAGGTCGGTCTGGCAAATTCATAACAGGTCAAACGCATAAGTCAGTAGCGTCACCCTATCCAGCCACCTAAACAGGTCGGCCTGGCAAATTCATAAACACAAGTCAACGGATAGGTCACCGTTACCATATCCAGCCACCTAAACAGGTCGGCCTGGCGGATTCATTCACATCAAGAAATATTTAATAGAACTAATCAAATAATAACCATACCAACATGCCAATTAATCTTAACCTAACATTTACCGAACAATTCAATTCATTCTCAATTATGCAAGAATCACTATGCAGCATGTATTCCAAAATATGCAACAATTAATCATTCAACATGACAAGCGAATAAACAGTTTAATTCCTGAAAATAAAGTATCAAACAAGTCCAAGAATCCCGCACCTTAGTATGACGAGCGTACCGCTTAATTTAAGGATCAGACGTCTCGAATTGCCTCGCGAAATCTTGCCCGACCGAGCCTACACATATATTAACAATTATACTTAACTTAATCTTTGTTCGATGATTGATCTGCTTACTTGGGTGATATTATTCATATTTTAATCAATAAAGATATCTTTGACTAATAATATATTTTTATTAGATAGCTCACTTAATTATTTTAAGTTTCTAATTTATACTTTTTTTTAATATCACGACTGTCATCTACATTTTAATTATTAACTTATCCATTCTAGTTAATGATATGTTTCATGAATTATTTGATTAGTTTCTTAATATTTTAATCAAGCTTCCTAAGTCTGAGACTAAAACAGAGAGCTAATTCAAATTTATTAATTTGAGCCGAACCTCATTTTTCATTTCAATTTATTTAACTATGCTAACCTAAGTAAATTTTGAACTCTTCAAGTTACCCAATTTGAAATGACAGTACAGAATCGTACCAGTATAGGGTGATGTGGAATTGAGTAAAAGAGAACAATCAAGCAATCCACTAACTAAATTCACACATAGCGACACTTCTACATATCAAAGATGTACAACAAATAAATTGTCCAATTCCACAAGGAAGATGAACCAAGCAAGTACAATCAACTACCCATGAAAAATTAACTAAATCAAGTACTTCGCACAACTCAAATCAGACCCGAGCTTAAGCAAAAATGAGCAAGCAATTCAAGGGGGCTCAGACCTCACGCCACTATGGGGCAGCACAACAACAAAAAAAGGAAGGAATCAAAAGATTAAGACCATTTACCAAATAATGGCAAACCCCCAATTTCTAGGGTTTCGGATTCTCACGAAATCAGCGGAAAAAGGCGAAAAACAGAGAGGGATCAATCGAGAGAGGATGCCCGTGGTTTAGAGAGAGAAGAGAGTGATATTTCGGTGGTGGTGGCAAGGCTCGGCGAGAGAGGATGAGGAGGTGGTGCGGAGGGGCAGGGGAGGCCGAAACCGAGAGAGAGAGAGGGGGCGGGGGCCGGGGCTGGGGCTCTCACGGCCAGAGAAGAAGAGAGGAGAGCAAGGCGGCGGGTCTGGTGGGGTTCGCCGGCGACGGGAGGGGCGGAGCCGCTGGGGTTTGGGGGCTTGGCGTAACAGGGGGGGGGGGGG